>QLOK01042938.1:19112-33358 GCA_003313805.1 Tricholoma flavovirens
CCTCATCCTTCAACTACCGCGCTTTCACATAACTCTTCTGGCGTATTCTCTTTTGCTCAGGCCCTGCCAAGTAACCAACAGTCAGCCCCATCAGAATCGACTCAGCATCCAAAAGAGGCGCATACATCCACCTCAGGACTCGGATTTTCCTTAAACAGGACGCATGTAGTCACTGAACAGCATCACAATGTATCGCAACAGCTTCCCAGCCCTCCAGATACTGTCAGGACATCCAACAATAGCAGCTCGTCCACCGTCAAGCCGGATCTTCAAATCCTACCTCTGCCATTTACCCTCAACATGTCGCTCCCGAATCAGACTGGTCCGCAACGCGTGCTTCTAAATCCAAGTGATACCCTTGGCGGCTCGGATACCACACTTTTTGACCAAAGTTCGGATGCAAATGATGACGGAAATGGTCATGGAAATAGGGTAAACCAGGACCAGCAATTGAAGCGTCCCAGAGCCGAGCTTGAACATGACGAACAGAACCAGAAGGTATCAGATGATCACAATGGCCGTCTGAAGAAGTATAAAGATCGCACCGTTTGTGTTTCTCCATTTTGTTCCGTCCCCATGCAAGAACCTTACTTTACACTTCTCCACAGGATAAATACAAACCCAAACCACCATTCAGGTCGCCGTCACATCAGCTATCAGGCACACAAGATACCCACACCATGCTCATGCTCATGCCTACAGAGTATCCCCATGTCGACAGCCATCAGCGTGAGTGCCGCTCTCACCCGCCATCGACCCCGCAGCGCCACAACCAGGACCAAGGCCAAAATCAACACCAGAATCAGTACCACCAGGAATACCAAGGTCAAGACGTGTCAATGCTCGACGGCGAGGACGACGGGCTGGGGACGCTCGACAAGCTCCTTGGTTGCGACACGGGTGCGTACGTCGAGGCGCACATGGAAACATATGAACGTGCAGTGAACAAGTGGCGAGAGTGTTCGATGGAGGAGTGGATCGCTGGCGCTGACGGTATGTCTTTTACTTTCCCTTCGTTGAAGAAAGCGTTGTCGTAGCCGACGTATTTGCTCTGACTGTAGATTTGGCTGCGAAATATGCCAAGATTCTGGATTTTGTGCGTATTCCTCTTCTGCACGTCGTGCTCATGCTTACATTCTACGTTCAAAGGTCAAAAGCCATATGACGTTCGTCCTTCATTTCCTGTCATATACCTGTCTCCCTCTCAACACTTTTTGCACATAGGAGGAAAATGAAGCTTTTCGCAAAATTCGACGCTGAAGTTGAAAATCATAATGCTGTGCTGGACTCGCGCGAAAAGGCCTTGGACGGTGTGCAGGCGCGGTTGGTAAAGGAAAGTAGCAATGTTTTTGGGAGAGGGTAGGTGAGTGGTGTTTGGCTGATTGCGTGTTAAGTCTTGCTGTCGTTTTCTCTGTCTGATGCTGCTTTTCGGGGTACGTGCTTTGACTGCCATGGATGTTTTCGATTTGCAGCTGTATGATACCAAAGTTTATAAAGCTCCAATTTTGCTGTGAACATTCATTTCTGATCGAGCGAATAGTAAAACGACGCAAGGACTACCTAGGACATCAGTTAGGCTAAAAGTCTTCTCACCATCAATAGCACCCGAACAAATTGCACTAGAACCCCTAGGTCAAAATCACCCCCAAGACACCATACGTGCCAGGCACCAAAGCCCTCCAAAGGTCGTCATTTGTAGAGGCTGCCGGAGGAATAGCCGTCCAGGAGGATAGATTCGAGCTGTTTTCTGGAAAGGTGTAGAATGTGAATGTTTTGTCGTCCACGGCTACTCCAAATTCTCAGAACCACCAAGTCTGGAGGTACAAAACACAACTTACTAGATGTACGATTGAGAGCGTGGTATTTCAAAGGGTTTCTTGTGAATTCTGTTTTTACTATGTGAACAGCATCCTAAACCATGTGAGTGTGGCTAGATACTAGCAAGTCAACCTTCGGGACGTACAGCATATGTCTTTGGTCGATCTATAAGCGGCCCCGGCCAGCTGCCACGTGACTCGATTTGATTGATACGTGTCCAATTCGTTTCAGACTCGGTGTCCTGTCGTGTCCCAAGTGTAAGAAACACCTTTCCGTGCACAAACCAATCCGCGGCATCCAAGGTACCTCGTCTCTGCTTCTCGAAAACACCAACTTCTGCACCATTGTACCGAAGAACTAGGGTCCAATTACGGGGGAGGATATCAGCCCAGATCCATTCGCCCTCCCGGTTTTTAGTGGAACAACGCAGAATAACATTTTCAGGCCGTGCATCAGTCATATAGCGACCCAGGACTTCGACAGCCATTTCTGTCGCATCCTACACCGCGTAAAATAGCACAGAATGAGATGAATGGATGTATATGGATGACCAAAGACGAAAGACGTACATACCTTGTATGTCGCCGGAAACGAAACGACTGCGTAGTGATCTTTTCCATCATCATCATTAACCGAGGGAAACACCAAGGTCAAGGTTTCGGGTATTGGGTTTGCCTGAGATGGTGCTGGGGCGGCTTGGTCGTCGGGTGAGGGAGAAGAGACTGAGCTCATTGACATCTTATCCAACAGTGGAATTGGTTACTTCATCTTGAGTTTACAGCCCTTCGGGGCCGATGTCGCACGTGCCAGGTAATGGTGGTATAAGCGCCCGTTCAATCATATCAATCACTTTCTCAGAATCGCTGACGTCGAGAGTAATCACCGAAGCTTGACGTTTGACACCCCGACTACGGGCAAGTGGCTGTTTTACCTCACAGATTAAGTAGCAGTTGTCTGGAGACATGGATTAGAGAAAGCATCAGTCAGTGGACCTGTTCGCATGTTGAAGAAAGAGTTCAGACAAATTAATTGGGTGGGAGAACGAATGGCAGAATACTCGCTCAGAGTTCACCTGCAACAAGTTACAGATCGAGCTAGGTAGCAACATTGGTTATTTCACAGTTCATTAAACAGGGATGAACCCAAACTGCGCTTATCATGTCATGATGTAAATAACACAGCAGACGCGCCGGAAAATACACCAGACAGAATATACGACCCGACTAAAAGTCATGGTTAACACATGACTACATCATAAGAAGAACAAGAGAATAAAATCAGTTAGCAAGTATTGCAATCACGGTCGAGGCTCAGAAACAGCTTCTAGTTGATAATTTTATTTGCATGTTTCATCGTAAAATCCATGCCAGATGGAGAGGAAACCACAACCTCGATGACCACTCACCATGTACGGCAGTATGAAGTATTCCGTCTTTGTCAAGTGAGAAGACCTATACACGTAACGAAAATCAGCATAACATTCGATGTCAAATAACTACAGAAGGAGCAAGTCAGAGGGGGTTGCCCGAGTTTTTGAGCTGTGGCGGGCCTTTTCGGCATCAAAGATACGAAGACCGTCGTGATAAAACATCATAGAGATGATAAGAGAATTTTACTTACAACCAAAACCCAGAAAATACTGTGTAGTCAAAGAGAACATAGAGCAGGGCACCTAAATGTAGAAATTAGTAATGCTGACGGACAAGTGGACAACAAAGTGTTGGGATCAGAATAATAAAAAAAACAGCCATGTTTCGTCGTCAATATCAGTGTTATGAACACCGAGTCAGGCGGTAACTCCATTGTATCATCCGCAAAGTATGGTTTGTGGAACAATGCTCACCCTTCATAGGCGACCGAGAATAACGACATAAGGTGAATTGGATTGCATCTGAAACAAAGATCTGATGAGTGATATTCTGCAATGCAGGAGCTAGCATTTCGGAATCAGTGGATTGACAGATAAAAAGTAAAAGCATTGGGCCGGGAAGGCACTCAGATACTCTAGTTTGAATGTTTGGCTCATCTTTCGAAGGGAGTAGATGGCAAGAAAATCATTGATGCTCACCATAGGACCCTTTGCTTTGACATACGGGAGCTTCATCTCACGACGTCCACCAATGTGACAAACCAGGCGCACGGTTGGCCAAAACCTGCAAGACAACATTATGTGAGAAACGCTATCATTTGGAGGATAATGAAGGCAAGACGGATCAGTGTAACTATGACAAAAAATATCACATTGAGAAGACGTCTTATGATCGTCAACGCTCGAATAGAAAGGAATTTCATCACCTCGTAAACGAGGAAGAATAAGATAACTTGAACACTTACTTCAAGAAGCTTTGACATCATTAGGACGATAATGTGATATTAGAGACCCGAGAAGTGTTGCCAGCAAGTCGTCAATGCCAGCGTTCAACATTAAACGTTACCAGTATATATCATTGAGAGAGAAAAGTTTTTCAGTTTTGATCTGGTTGATTTAGGGCAGGTGCTTGTGTTACGTAATCTCTGATGCGACGAACTTAACAGTCTGTCTAGGAGACTAGTACTACCATTAGACGGCATCAGACGGCTCCTAGGCCAATAATCCCAAGCAACACAGGACGCACCTTCTAGACCCCAGGGGACCCACTACCATCATCACCATGGATCCACTTCTGTCCACTTTTGAGTCTTGAACTCACGTGTGTGAAGAGGCGCCCTCATGCCACCTCAGTTTCTCCTAGAATCTTATTCTCGCCTCGTGTAGTTTCTTCTCATAATGAATCTCGGGTAGCAACCCTTTATGATCCCTTTCGAGGGTTCTGAGTTACGTTTTCATTGCTGACTGCGGTGGAACAGACGGAAGTGCTCGACCGTCTGCATCTTATACTGATAATACTCAACAAATAACCAGGGTAGGTATGTCACAACTTGTGCGCCACACTAATGAATGTGGCATTAGATATCGTTAATAGACGAAGTAGAGCTATCTAATCGAGTCCGCGCACTTATTATTCCTGGCGTCTCCGGTGAGGAGGCCGCCAACCTGATTCGAGATTTCAAGATTTCTGGGAATATACTCATAAATATGCCTGAAGACTATTTCAGCAGGTATGGATTTTATTAGAAAACCATTGCCTGTTACTGATAACGTTTCAATAGTTTGTTTGAGAATAAGCCCGACATTATAAGGGTCTGCTTAGTCTTGCAAGGCAACGATTCACGTAGACATCGCTCGCGGCGTGGTTCGATTGTGAATGCTTTCCCTCAGCTATCGTCTCATATTGCCTCTCTCCGAGGGATCTCCTGCGAAAAATTTCTACAGATACTGTTATCAATTTTGTTGAAGAAGATATGTTCGAATTTGATATAACACCATCTCCGCTTCCGGAACCAATTCGCCTGGATAACATGTTCGATGTACAAGCCATTGATTCATCAGGCACCGGCGATCATTATCCGTGTGAGGGAGGCGCGCAGTCGGACCCAGATCTCTCCTCAGAGTCCTTCCCCTCTCAACAGAATAACCTTGTCGGAAGAGGCCCTACCAAGCAGCATCAACGAGGCAGCAGTCTCACTCCATTCTAGCTCGGAACGGGCAAGTGACCCAAATTTGAACAACAGTCGTGCGGATGGAGTTTCTTCGGCTTTCGATCCTCAGAACGTAGAGGAGCTCGTTGAGGAAGCACATGTCAACCGTGTCACGCCTTGTTTGCCTGGCTTATCCAGGCCCGGCGGATTGTCTGTCAATTGTGGTAAGTCCCTATCCTTACATATGCACACTAGTAGATGGGTAACCTTGGAAACTAGATGACGACGGGGCTTCTCCCAAACATGACGTCCGAGTCAATGACGACGATTTAACAGTGTCACCACACGTCGAGGCCCGCCGTCATTCCCAACACATCTGGAGTTCTTATGGCAGCCCCGTCATTGGTTGATCAATGCTTATCTCGCCTGAGTTTCATCCTGATACAAGCCCTTTTCAACCCTCCAATACCTCCTCGCCATCCTGTCGATCTGGAAAGAATATCGATGCACCAGATAGCCCTGTCACGCACAAGGGGATCTTCACGCTTGTCCAGGGTGACTCGCAAGATTCTGCCCAATCATCGGTGGAAGACTCTGAAAGTCAAACATCACTCAAATACGTCCGGAACATTAAAGGTCGACAGGGGCCCGGGAATGGTACCTTCCCACTGACGCATTCTCTAACGACATAGGAATTAATTCCGACCCGAACGATCTCTCGTCGGCAGCAGCGTCGTCTCGATCAATATCTACACCGGCCGAATGTAAATCGAGTAAGCCGTTCGAAGTCTCTTTCACTGGACGGGCACCAATCTCTGCGGTTCGTCTCCTAGACCCTACTGTCATGGCAAATGTGGATGTCGAGGCCGAGAGAGAGATATCGCACCTGGGAAGCGACCATTGGTATCAACCCTGCTTCAATGATGAGCACGCTTGACGATTCGAAGATGGACTATATGACTTTTGCGGCTACATCAAGTTCTCCATCAACGGAGACATGCATACTAGAAAGGATCGATCTCGACCTAGAGTGTTCGCCAGATTCAGTCAGCGAACAACCAGAGTACTGTCGGGAGTATCAATGAGAGTAACGACAGATCCCCAACAAGGCTGCATATGACATCCCATTCTAGTATTGAATCATCAATAGCACCCTGTAAATCACCTGAGGCTGTGGTTCCAACACACTGATACCACACACATGACCTCTGCCGACGCCATACCATCAGGGCAAGAAGTCGGGGTGGATTCCGTCGTGGATGGCGGCAACCCGTGTGTTTCTCTGTCTCCTTGCCTGGCGCCTTTATTCCGTCTCCCATCTTTCCCATCCTTGATATCACGCTTAAACTGGATTACTCCCGTGGCCGGATTGTCACGCGTGATAGTGATACATTGTCAGGTCCCACACGATTGGAATACCAGGAGACGACTAGGAGACGTCGACAATGGAGCAACGGCTTCCTCCTGGCTCAAGATCCGGGCAAGATGATCTCATCAGTGTCCATGTCAAATCTGGGATCTGCGGTGAACACAATTCATCCAGGATTGACGTAGCACGTTCTAACCGATCGACCGCGTACTAGTAACGCCGGAATAACGCACATATGCGACAACACACCCGTCGGCACCGAAACCTCGCCCTCTCTTGAAGTGGAAGCTCATCGCGGAACTATCTGTTCTCTCTCCACATTTCCCACCGGCGGAATTATTAGAGTTGACACGTTCCGGTAAGCGATACCGTCCAAACAAAGCTCGTACCAGTCACTCAACCGCAGTCGCCTCCAGGTCGCCACCAATAGTACCCATCCTCGGACTGCCGCCACAGGCACACCACGGACCGTGACGTTGTGGCCTAACTGTCAGTGATCATCATGAGAACGACCACACTTACACCGGTACCAGCCAATCGACCAGTTGTACTACGTCCTAGACCCCCCCCGCCGAAACTTCCAATCCGCCTGATTCGAACAGTTTTCAATCAAAGGCGTCAAACCAGCGAAAGCGATAGGACAAGGGTAGCAACGACGAGGGTTTAGAAATTGTCGGCATGCTGCCGTCACGGAGGTCTGCACGAACTTATGGTGGGAAATGGTACTTCAGAATTTGTTCTTCGCCAGCGGCGAATCCGTATTCCAGCCTTCCCGGCGGCATAACCCAGAACTCCGGCCTTTCGATTCCAGTATGCCACGGCCCTATGACTGCACTGACGAAGCCTTGAACACAATCACAGTAATACAAAAATTCAATCCAAGTGATTTCAACGTCTCGTTACAAGTTACAGATCATTAAAAGTCATTAACATGCTTTTTTTTTTTGGGTCTCCTAAAACTCGTGGGCGGGTCAAATCACGGTTGCTTTAGTCTTGGTAAGGAGGGCAATAGTCTCGTCAGAGAAACCAAGGTGCTGTTTGACCAATGCGGGGGGCGTGAGAGCGAGCCACTGCGTCTAATCAGTACACTTTGCTCAACGGTCTATCATAATGCACATACTTGGTTCAAACTGACATCCTCGAACACGGCTATAAACACGGCAGGTAAAAGAACTCAGAAAGACGTTGTAAAGAACAGAATATACGTACGGGAGTTGGCGATTTCCAAGAACTTCAAAGTCGTGTTACCGATGTTCTGAACGTAATGGCCTAAAATCGCCGTCTTTCAGTATTCCTCATAACCAGTTTGAAAAAAACACTTGCCGAAGGGGGAGGGAACGTAGCCAATGTCTCCAGCCTGACCAGGAAGAGGTATGATTAGAGCGAACAGTTCAGATGTGTTGGAATGCGTACCTGATAATCAAACGTTCTGGCATTACCTTGCGATGCGAAGATTGTCACCCGGGCTTGGCCTTCGCTATAAAAACAAATGAGTCAATGGACGCTACATAGCTAGAACGGTAAGACCAACATGAAGAAACTCCACTCGTCTTCAGTTGGATGCCACTAAATTGTTAGAAACAATGAGAGTAAGATCGGAAAGAAGCGGGTTCTCGTACGTGTAGCTCCCTGGTAAGTAGGTACATGAGCAACCGCGGGACGGAGACAAGTTGGGTACTCACCTCATCGCGCCAGGCTCGACAATCACCTCTGCGGGACAGCCGATATATGATAACCAAAGTAACCAAACATATGCTAAAACGACGAACCTGCAGCTGAGATCGTCGTAGAAGCCTTGAATGTCGTGGAGTCGACGACTTTGACAGAGCCCCCGGGTAGCTGGGTGGCGTTAACCTTGGAAAGGGGGAACGTGAATGGGTTGGGAACGGTTCCTTGGGGACTCTGTGGTGCACTGCTGTCGGGCTGGGGGAGTCCTGGCGAAGTAAAAATTGCGTAATTATGTTGCGGCTCAAAAGTAATACTGCTGTCCTTACCAGCAGGGAAGATGTACAATTCTTGGGAGGGAATGCTGGCGAATGACGAGATGTTGCTGGATATAGTAGGTTAATATTTATGAATATACTGCGAGAAACTTTAGGCGTACGTCTGGAAGTTCAGAGCGAGGACTAGAATGGAAATTAGCTGGGAGATAACGAGAAATTTGACTGGCGACTTCCTCACCTTCTGCAGGAACGTGCGCCATCCAATCCGTCAACTGTCAAATTATGAGTTTCCGAGTGTTGAAGCAGGTACATAAGAAAGGCTACCAAAAATGTCTCATCTTCACTGAAGGCACCATCGTTAAAGATCTTCAATATTATTAGCAGATACAAATTGCAGTGCAATAATATTTACCAGAAGAAATTCACTACCTGCGGGGTCATCACCGGTTGCTTGCAGTGAGTGTGGAATCCCAGGAGGGAAGAACCATAAGTCGCCTGGTCCCTAGAGAGTAAATGACATTTATTTATGATATAAACTGGTAAGAGAACCAACTTACAACTGTCTGCACATAGTTGCGCCCTTTGGCATCCACGGAAGTCACTTGTGTGTACCCCTTATGTGGCGTCAGCATAATAGAAAACACACCCCGGTGTTACACACTCACTGCTATAACGTAAGCCCACTACGAACGATTATTTAGTCGAGTTCGGGATATGTGGAAGATTTTATACATACTTCTGATGTCTTGTGCCAATGAAGCTCCCTACATGAATTTCAAGGGAATGAAATAGCGCAAGAGGAAAGATCTTGTACCTAATAGCGCCAGGCTCCAACCGCATATCGACGCCGGCCATAGCTTCATTTCTCATATATACATCAGTCGAAGCACACGATCGAGCTGTAACACACCTGTGGCGATAGGCATCATACCAACTGTTGGAGACATTGATGAGAAACTCTGATAATTAAAATATATGGTAAAATAGTTACTGTTTTCCTGCCGAGCCCAGCCGCCAGTCTGAATACGGTTATGACTCAAACTGAATGGCCACTTTGCATTGTTGCTAGATATGGGGTTAAGAAATATGTTTGACTATCAAGAAAAATGACGTACACGGTGCCTTGATCAGTAGTAGGGGGAGCGATCAAGTCCAAGTTTTGCTCCACAATTGGTGGGTTGTCTGGACCTTGGATAGGCGCGCCGAGACTTCCACGAACCGGCTCGGGGGATGTAACCAACCCATTGGGATTGAGGCTGATTGTAGGTAGTGTCGCAGAGGGTGGAGGAGGAGCAGATTGTGTCGCGTTCGTGGACTGGGTCGTGGCAGACGTAGAGGATGAGGCTGCAGGAGCCGCAGTAGCGAATCCAGCTAAAAGAAGAGCGAACAGACAGGAAGTCAGACTGATCATTGTGACCAATGCCAGATGTTTAAGAAACGCACGAGAGCCTTTTATACCTAGGCCTGAGGCATGAGACCATTCCACATGTAAAAAACAAGCCGGACATTATCTAATATCTTTTTACGCAAAAATCAGCTTCCACGAGTTCCAAGAACTTGAATCGGGTACTGTGTCCCCATGAATTGGAAAATTCATCCCGTAACGGGCGATTGTCAGGCGCAAGGAACGCAAGCACGCGTGGTAACTGGGTAAAATCGGTGCGGGGTGAGGCTGAAGTAGATTACTGACCGGAGTAGACGGTATCAGACGGTGCGACTGCCGTGATCTAGTTGTTAGTATGTAAGGGCCCAGTTCTGCCGAGTCTTCGGCTTGACGCAATGTTAGATCCACCCATGGTTAACAAGCCTGGGAGTCTGATCATCCTCCCGGTTTGCAGACTTCTCGGGGTGCTATAAATACAGACAAGCCTATTTTCAGTTTTTTTTTTTCCATGGCGAGGGTGAACTAGCTGAGTTCTAAGAATAACTTCGTCCGCTACCGTGACAGTGCTTAGCGAGGCTTACTACGCTGTGACCCACTGTAGCAAGTCTGAGGGTAGAATGCCGTAAGGTGAGTGGTCTCGAGGGTTGTAACTTACGGAGCAGCCGAGCCTAGGTTCAAGCCATTGCCTGGTGGATGTTGCTTGAAGAACGGATGTAACGTTTTGATCGGTGCAGTATTTGCAACTGCCAACGTGTAAGGAAATTGTTCGATGATCGTGGTAAGCTGATTGGCTGACAAGGCTTAGTAAGACAGTTGCAAATAAGCTCTATTAGTGGGAGCAAATAACTTCAGCCCCCACTGGCAGTGCCACGTTACACGAAGAAGCTTAACTTGTCGGCCCCGCGCCCCGCGCCAGCCCGACAGACGCGGCCTTGCCCGGGCCGTCCAATTCAAACAGTAAGTAGATAAGTCGAGGGGAGTTTCGTGGGGGCCTATCACCCCGGCTTGGAGAGGCTGGATCAGGAAGACGTTCAGAGTGACGTTACACATAAAGAAAGGGTTAAAATCGGATCGGTCGGGAATTCCGAAGGAGCCGACAGCAAGAATAGAAATATTAAACAGAGTATTACCCCACTCGGGCCATCAATGCGCGCTTGCTATAGGCTGCGCGTCTTTGGTACTCATAATGCTCCGTTGTTGTGTAGTTATCAAAGCTATGGGTATTGTATGGGAGGAAGGTAAAAGTGATCAGTTCCAGTTGTAAGAAACAAAAATAGCTGGGAAACAGTTGAGTAGACGAACTTAGAAGGGTGATTGGTATCTGGTTTACCTGATACGCCACAATGTATGGTCTCCCAATCGAAGGCAGAAGCACAGTGGTTCCGAATTAAATATGTATCGAACGCTAGAATTAACAAGGAAGAATTCCAACACGCCCTCCATCTTCTAGGATCCGAACGAATAGCCTGAGTCTGGCCGACCTCGGTAAACCAGCTTAATCCTTTCTGCCTAGGGGACTTACCGGCCGCAATTGGATATTTGGCTTGCCTCCCAGGTTTATACGGACGGCCATGTACGTGTAACTGAATGAGTCGAAGGGGGGGTGTTAAAAGCCCATTCTCATTAGGCGTTAAATTATGTCTAATCTACTCACTTAGCCCAACCGCGGACTCGTCTAACCGTCGTATATTTCCTAACGACACCTTCCGGCATTCGGGGAGTACATACGGACATGCGACTCGGAATGACTAATATATGGTGTTGAGCCGCAGGTTTGTAATGGGTGAAAGCTATGAAAATTTTGTCCTGAGAAGTGGTGATAAATCGTTATTAAGTTTTATACTAGATGAGGAGTCTTGAAATTAACGAATCCTGTCATGCCAGCTTCTCCCTCGTCCTCTGTGACCTGTCAATAATGGGTTGTTAACTACATACAACCAACCACACCCGGGAACCCATGATGCGAACCATTAACAACTTGAGTCAGTGCGCCTAACCCCTTTCTATTTCGTACTTCTCGGAGCAGATTTAGGCATTGCGCCATGATAGGGTATCCCTGCACCGTGCCAAAAGAGGAGAGTCTCGTTTTGTCGGCATACAACACGATTTTGTACTAGGAGGTAGTTTTGACTGTATTTAGAATTGGCGACATTCAGTCACGGAATTGGGGATAATGAAGCTCAATTAGTACCCACCCCTATAAATTCCAGAACCTTTGGGTCGGCACCAAAACTCAAAGTGCCACTGGTGCCTCACGTCACTCGTCACTTTTGGGAGATGCTGCTTATTTAAGCATTCAAAATACCGCAATCAGCATGTTAAGTTGCGTACCACGTTTCAGGGTAGGGCGCTGGGCTTCATTGGCTTAGCTGCGGGTCCCCATATACTCCACCGACTTTGATTTCAGTATACATGAATCCAATCCCATTTCTGATGCAGTGGTGGATGAACCGGCGATGCTGTGGACCATGGATACCAGGTTCGAATCCGAGTCTATGTCTAGCTGTCTAAGTTGGTTGAATGTAAATGAGCCTGCCGAACCAATGGATGACATTCTTACTTGTAATGACGAGCTAATATTTATTAATAGTACATTTGGGTGAATCAGGAACCTACAAAGGCTTTTACAATTCCAACGGCCTCAGGCCTCCACCACCATCCGACACCGCTGCATCCCTCCCTCCCTCCGTTCCTTCCACAACACGTCCAGCCCCTCCGACTCCCCACCCAAATTGGATGTGAGGGGTTCGTTTATGTCTAGTGTGAACACAGGGAGGTGCCAGGAGGCAATGGTACCTGCATGGTAAGCACCGCTAGGTCCGCTACCCCTGTATTCCCACCATGTCACGCCATGTCACCACTAACCACATCAGGAAAGTGAACAGGAAATGAGATAGGTAGATAAAAGTTTATCTTTAAAATAATTGATAAAATATATGGCTGAATGATACATCTCTGGATAAGGAAATATATTCAATGGTGACAAAGATGCAAAGACCCAACATTCCTAACCTAAATTGATGACACTGGAAGTCATGCCTTCCATATAGTGAGCAATGTTTACTACTGACATTCAGATTGAAACAATACATGCAATAAATTAGGTACTGGGGATGACTAATGCACCTCGCATAGTTGTGATTGAATTTGCAAGTCAGACTGCAAAGATATTCGCAGTCAAACTGGCAGAATTGGTTACAAACAAAAGCTAGCCATTGAGTGTCACCCCTATTAGCAGCACATCTCTGCGCAAGTGAAAGAGATAATTATTAGTGAGATATTCTACTCAACTTATATACTACTGTACTATACTACTGGTATGTTCTACTGTGTTCTGGTCTCGAGGCAATGCTAAATATAGAAATGATGAGTAATACAACATAATTGTCTGACCAATTCCAACACTCCCCCTTGGTTGGACAATCCAAAATTAATATGATAAAATTTCTCCAAAATATTTTCACCTCCCAATGTCAGCAGGGCGCACCCAGCAACAACCTCCAACAGAGCACCTAGCTCACAGGGATAAAGTGATTCCAAATATTGATGATGATGATGATGATAATGAGTCACCCAAATGCTGTAGGTGCACCTAGCATCAACTACCAGCAGAGCACCAAGCTGCTTACATGGGGTATTCTCCAATTCCTCCATAGCCATACTCGCAATATGCTAGTGAACGCGTCCCATACCACGCCCATCATTGCATTGATGTGATCAATTTCCAAAAATAGATCCTTTCTAGTAATCGATCATGTCGTTCAACGAATTGTTGACTTCGAATGTGATGTGTGAAATTTCTAGTCCATTTATATCCTTTTTCACATGACAATTATCTTGTAAATGGCTGGGATGTTGGCAATGGAAATTGGTCTGTCCCTCCCTCCTTCTTTGTCCATAAAGGCACCAGTGACATCACTGATCTTCAATTCTCCGGTTGTGGCAGTGAGCGATGATGCAATGTTATCCCAGGATTTGTGAAGATTAATTATGAGTACATCAACAATGTCAGTGTCGGTTAGCTTAATATTGAGAGTTTTCAATTGTGCTGCAAGATTTGTGATGCCTGAAATGTATTCTGTGATCAGATGTGTTTCATCATGCTGATAGCCATAAAATTGCTGTTTAAGGGTGATGCGTGTCGCATGGCTGTTTTTCTCGTAGATATCCTTCAAAGCCTGCCATGCCTCTACTCCATTTGATGCATGCCAGA
>QLOK01042943.1:0-38735 GCA_003313805.1 Tricholoma flavovirens
GTTATAAATGATGGAAATGAAGATTTGCTGTATCCAGCAGAATATCTGAATTCAATCAATGGCTCCAGTCTACCTCTTACACAATTAGCACTGAAGGTTGGATGTCCAATCATGGTCCTTCGGAATCTCAATCTTTCTGGAGGAGTGTGCAATGGAAGCAGAGGAATATTGACACGCATCAGAAATCGGGTGTTGGAGGTGAGGTTGATTACTGGGGATCATGCTGGAGAGAAAATCTTCATTCCACGGATGCGACTGCAGCCAATCAAGGGACAGCTGCCTTTTAAATTCTCACGACTGCAGTTCCCAGTTCGGTTGTCATTTTCCATGACCATCAACAAATCACAAGGACAGTCAGTAGAGCATGTTGGATTGGATTTACGGAGCGCTGTGTTTACACATGGGCAGTTCTATGTTGCAGCATCACGAGTCAAGTCTGTGCACAACATCAAGGCCATTTGGGCAAGTACAAGTGAATTAGCTCGCACCAAAAATATTGTATATAATGAAGTACTATTAGATAACATATAGAATATTATACATTGACCTAATTATTGAGATAAACAATAAAACACGCGTGCCAGAGGCACGATTCTTAACCTTGTACATCTGTTAAGGGGGACACCCATATTACATAATCCATCATGTGTCAGATTACATCATCCAACACAGCCCCCATAATCTGATACATCTAATCAGCTTTAGGTAATCAGGATGACTAAGCATAATGCTGACTAAGCAGCACAGCCTGATGACTAAGCACTCAGGGCCCATAACCTGTTAAGACAGAAAAGATGACCAGACTGGGGATTGAACCCAGGACCAACTGGACATATACCAGATGCTCTACCAACTGGACATATACCAGACACTCTACCAACTGAGCTATCAGGTCTTGCTGGGTTCAATACAACAAGTTGATTTTATATGTAACCAGTCTTCTCAATGTGACCTCAGACTTGACCACTGTTTCCCCAGACAGCAGGAGAGGATTTAATGCATACTATACATCTGTTAAGGGGGACACCCATATTATGTATCCATCATGTGTCAGATTACATCATCCAACACAGAGACAACCCTAATCAAGAGGAAAGGTGCAACTTCTTATAAGTTGAAGCCAGGTCTCATTTGTCCCCCTTTGGAAAATGCATGGGTTTTCCAATTCCTCCCTCGCAATAAGCACGACCTTAACACCACAATGTGCCCACAAATTTTGAGATAGGAAGGCCCTCTTATGCCATATGAACTACCCCCTTGGATCTTGCTATAATCATTTCCTGGAGGTAGTGAACCTCTTAGAAGATCTTCAGTGGTACAACAACCTTAAACATTGGCCACAACATCAGCTTGATCACCTCTCACCTTCATTGGATGATGAAACTGACACCACACAACTTGCTCAAGAGCCCATGGATGTTGATCCACCATTCATCAAGTCATCTGGCAGAACTAGTCTTGACAGTGGACCATTTGTCAAAAAATATGAAGGAGCAGCTGAGGAGTATGGAGTGGGTGTGACCTTTATGTCAGAACCCACCATGATCAGTATGCTGTAGAACATCTTGAAAACATTTATTATCCATTTGCATCAAGGGATGAATGGGAACTAGCTGCCTTTTTACTCTGGTCTGATCTAAGCATGAGATCTATTGATTCTTTTCTGTCATTGAAACTGGTAAGTGCTATTGCTTGTACCATTTTTGTTATATAACTATCAACCCTCCACATAGGTTAAAAACTTAAATCTATTATTTGGAACAGCCAAACATTTACACGGCCTTGCTGAAATGCTTCCCAAGGGACTGGAGTGGTGATGCAAATGCTGGGATACTGCATATCCAATGAAGAAGAAACTCAATCTCTTCTACTGTGACCCACTTGAATGCATACAGTCTATTCTATCCAACCCTTTAATGAAAATTCATCTACAATTCTCGCTGCTACACATTTTTGACTCTGTGGTGAGGGTGATGAGGATTTATACTGAGTGGCTAACAGGCAATGTTGCATGGTCAATGCAAGTGAGTCCCTTAGATTAAATTTACCAGAGGCTTTCCTTATGGCTCCACAGAATAAGCAACCTAAAGGAGCCACTCTTCTCGGCATCATCTTATCATCCGATAAAACCCATATTTTGGTGATGACTGGTGGACATGTTGCTCATCCCCTCCTCATAAGCCTCGCAAACCTTTTCACGGACTTTTGAATGAAGGCATCGAACCATGCTTTCCTTCTGCTTGTGTTGCTCCCTGTCCCCAAATTCATCCACTGAAACCAGAAGCTTTGCAGTGTCTTAGAGAATTGCATGATGCATGAATGTTTGGACCTTATTCTGAAACTGCTGAAAAAGGCAGCCGAAGTCGGTATTATGATGTCAGGCCCAGCTGGTTCTCTTCACTATGTGTTCACCCCTCTTGCTGCATACATCATTGATGTGCAAGAGGCATTATTACTTTTGGGGGTTGCTGGGAAAACCTTGCATCTTACTATGGCAACTTACAAACAATTTGGCAATCCCTTTCAGCACGAGCCGCGAACAGCCTCAACCACCCTTGCACAACTACATGCTCTCAAGCAAGAGTTGAGCCCCTGGGACCTTGACTCATATGTCCCAGCAGCCAAAGCAAAGAGATTGAATGGCGTACATCATCCATTTTATAGGGATTGGCCCCTTTCAGACCCCTCTAAATTCTTTATGCCAGAGCCACTCCACCACTGGCACAAAATGTTTTGGTACCATGATGCAAAATGGTGCATTTGTATGCTTGGTCCCACCGAGATCAAGTTCTGGTTCTCAATTCTTCACCTGCTCACTGGCTTTTGACAGTTTTGTGAAGGCATCTCTGACCTGAAACAAATCACCAGATGAGAACACCATGACATTCAGTGTTATATCGTAGCCATCATTACCAATGCTGTCCCCAAGGATTTTTTGATCGCCATTCACTCACTGATGGACTTTTGGTATCTCGCCCAGGCCCCTCAAGTATCTAGTCAAATTTGCATGGAAATCGATGCCATGCTTAAGGAATTCCACAATCATAAAGCTGTGATTTTATCCTCTGGTGTGTGATCCAGAAAGGCTAGGAAGATGATTAATAACTGGTACATCCCAAAGCTCAAACTTCTCCAGAGTGTCACTTCTAGCATCTGTGACAATGGAGCAGCAATACAATGGACTGCAGATTCCACAGAATGATGTCACATCACTGAAATCAAGGAACCCTCAGATCTCACTAACAACCAAGCATACAAGTCTCAGATCTGCCATCATCTTGATCACAGGGAAAAATGTCGACAGTTCAACATTGCCACTGCCATTTGCGAAGCCTATGCTGATGTTTTGGGCCCTAACAATCTGACTCACATTGGACTTGAAGATGGTGGTGATGACAACTCTGATGACGAACCAGATGGATGTGCTTCCCACTCTGTTACCACAACAGCAAGACACCTTCAAACTGTTGCTCCAGTGTCTGGGACTACTTGAGGAAATGTTGATTACTTTGAGCTTGCTGATGCTCTCCAACATGGTCTTTACCCCAAAGCGCCTTTTCCATTTAGGACTGTCATGCATGGTGAAACAGCTTTGCACCTGACAAGGGATCCTAGCATGAAGACAATGGCAATCAGTGATGTCATGGACAAGTTCAACCTGCCAGATTTATGCAGCACTCTTGCTGACTTCTTAGATCGTGTCAACAATGAAGAGCCTCTCAAGATCAGTAGTCACAGGACTGCCAATGCTGATTCTCTATTACCTTTCAATCATCTGCAAGTCTGGACCAAGGTGCAAGTTCAGAATTGACAATATCATGCCCCATATTCCATTCTCCCCCCCCCAAACAATCAATGCCCTTCCCTGTCTGGGGAATGGACCTCTGGGTGCTCTGATGTTGTTCTCATCAATACAGATAACAACAAAGTTTGGCCACAGAGTGGCCTCGAAGGTATTTTATTTTATATATCCATCTAATTTACTTCCTAATGTGTTAACTTGGTTTCAGGGCATCATATCGCCCAACTACATCTTATTTTTTGGGCAGTTCCATCTAGAAGAGCTCCATATTCTCCTGGTACAGATTTATTTCTCACCTATGCTCAGCATTTTGACATTGTACAGTACCTCAGTTAAACCCAACTGGCCAGGGATGGGTAAACGAGAGGGGTCCTTATCCAGAGTCATCAACTGGGATGTACCTCTTGAAGTGTGCCCACTGGACTGATGGATCGATCATTGGGGATGTTGTGCCATTAGCACAACTTCAAGGACTTGTGGATCTTGTACCATGTTTTGGGAAAGTGGCAAGCAGGCAGCTAGCGAAGGAAACAGTTTTGGTGTACAGCTCAGAGTTCTGGCTGAATAAGTATTTTGAGAAAGAACTTTTTTTTGCCCTCAAACACATCTAGTTGCCATCTACATATCATTTTGTTTCTGTTTGATTCATGCATGAGAACATACACACTGCATTGTTCTTATTGCAATTATTATTTCACATGTGTTAGTAAAGGATATATTATTTTTTCGTGGCCACTGCCAAATTGCGAGCACACCTTGTTTATGCCAACTGCATTGTGGCACCAAACAACCATCAATTTCTTCCTCAATGTTCACCACCACAACCACAGATCCTGAGCATGGACTGATAACATACTCACAACTGCCTTGTTCCCATTGCGTCACATTCCATGATCTTCATCTTTTGCAGGAGAAAATGGCATCTCAAGCTGGACTTTTGCAGCATTATTTTACAACCCACCACAAGACTCCTCCAAGACAAATCACTGGCCTCTGGAGCAGGCTTTCCACCACTGGCCCTTACCACCACAAACAGCATAAATCACAATGTGGCACCTGCTGAGCCTACAGTTGTATTTGATTCAGAAATATTCTGCTTGTATCTTCTTTCTCTACTACCCCCTGTCATTGGAGCTCTGCCTTCAGAGCTTGACTCGCACTTTGATGCTGAGTTTGATGAGCGAGTAGCTGGTTTTGCTGCTGACACTGGAGGTTCACTATACATTGTAAAAAAAAAGGAGGAATCTGAAGGTGCATATTCTATTACATGGAGTGATTGACATGATTTCTGACTGTGTGGTACACCAGATGATGCACTGCCAACATTCACTTACTCTTTGACCCCTCATCTCACATACAACCCTTTGCATGTAACAACACTCACCTTGATCAAACAGGGCCACACACTTGATCCCCTCACACCACATGCATCTCAATTACACTTTTTAAATCCATTCGGTGATGAGGAGATGCCCTACAAGAGTCCCCATGCCGTAGTCAGCTGTGGTGTTAAACCCTGGTTTGACACCTTTGTTGGGGCATGTGCCAGTGGGAAGGAGGGGGATACATGCATGGGGATTCCTGTGATGAAGAAGAAATTCGCTGAGCTTGAGCTTTCACTGCTACATTTACAGCAAAATGTCAAAATTCTGGAAACACATCTTGCTATACACCCTGTGATCCAACACACTGTTGAACAGGCTGTTGCCACAGGTACACAACCCAGCATCTCTCATATACTGCTGAAACTGCTGAATGACAGCTCTTTCTTGAATTCATTGCATGGGCATGTCAACATGTGGATTAAAGCGATACAGAGCATGACAAAACTGTTGAGGGATGTCGGATCAGGCATGGCATCACAGGAGATTAACTTCTGGCTGGGTCTGGAGTGTGCTGATAGTGCTAAGTAGGATAACCCAAACAAAAACCTAATACTAAGGTATCTGAGGGGATCGTCCAGTCTAGTATAAAAAGCGAGTTGGCTCCAAGTTAGAGGACCTAGTTCAAGGTTAGGGGAGTTGATAGCAAGACAGTGCGAGGAATATTGAGCAATATGCGATGTAATATCGCAAACTTGATCAAATATAGAGCGTTTGATCAAAGTTCGAGGTTGATCAAACTACAAAAGTACAGTCATTCTAAAGGGAGGAGGATGGGATGGTGATGACAAGGATGTGGCTGAGGGGAATTCGATATATGCTGGAGGATGACAACGTCTGATAGACTAATAATGAGGATGTGAGTGATTTTGCACTACTTTGAACTAAGATGAGTTTCTTGTACTCAAGAGCTGGGACTCTCAAATCAGACAATAGTGAAGTGAACCCAAATGGTTTCTTATTGAAAAGATAAGTGATACAAGCTTTTATAGACTTTAAGAAAATGATACTAAAAGGGAAAATGTAACATGAGGCAAACATGAGGCAGGAAGTAAGTGAATAAATGGGCCTAAAAATGATGGGTAAAACAATAAATGATGCAGAAATGATATAAACAGTTTGTAATACCACATTCCCCATTTGAGGAGTTTGAAATACTTTGGAAATCATCCCATGTCCTTCAAAAATGCGATGTTTTTTGTTATCTTGTGTCCGATAAGCATGTCATATGACCTCTAGCAATGTGGTAGCAAGGTACAATGGTTGACAATAAGAAGGACGGCTGCCGGAGGGCTTGAAAGAGGTCTAAACACAGTTGAAGTTTGCTCATCAAAATTGATTGAGGTCAATCAAAGTCGTTTGTGGTGATCGCAAGAGCTTGAAGAAGCTCGTACAGTGCTCGATGTAGCTCAGTAGATAGCCTAAAGATGCTGCGATGAGACTTGAGAAAGAACCTTGAAGTTCAAACATGATTGAAACCATTCAAGCTGTTCAAGCGTATGACGCATCTGTTTGAAGTCGTCGCAGTGTCCAGAGGACCATCGAGGATTGTTGCACAATGTTTGAGATGTGTCATAGAATATGTAAATTGGATCTGTGAATGCTCAAAGTTGAATACAAGGTCTTCAAGGGGTGCAATATTGTTCGATCTTGCTCAGAACCTTTTGAAATCGTTCAAAATGCAGTGGAACGAGTCTGGAGGCCTTTGCATTGCTGCACGAACCTATCATAAGAAATGTGAAAAGTACTTGACTATTCCCAGATACTCCCAGAGCTCCAACTTCAAGGTGGACCTATCAGTACACTGGACGGTATCAAAACACAGCTGAGGAGTGATGAAGTAAACATGGTAATCAATTGTTTGCAGAATGCGAAGCGGTTCCAGGTGGTTAGTTTTATTGCAGATACAGGACTAAAGGATGCTACAGATCTTGGTGTGTACCTTGTCACCTTCACATCTTCGATGTCGATACTCACATATGGTCATTTCATAGTGCATAAATATAACCAGCTAATGAAAGACTTCCCACTCAATGAGCTTCTGTCTGCCACCAACCTCAATAAAATCCAAGAATCCCTCATGCTCATATTTGGTCACATCAACTGGAAGCTCAAGCTCTCACCCTATCTGATTTGGTGTGCACTCCCACTTGTTGAAGCCATCTCTCACAACTTCAATGACCAGCTTCTGTGCATTCTCACTTTGCAGCGGCTACCATACATGCTGTATGAGACCTTCAACTGGCTCCTCGCCCAGACAATGAACATCTTCTGAACATGGGACGATCTGATCAAGGAATTTACAAACGTCACAAGGGAGGTCACAAGGAAACATTCGGAAAAGTTCATCCCGATCAAGGTACAGCTGGTGCATGCCTCACACTGCAAGAGAGGATGAGGTATCTGAGGGACTGGAGGAAACAACATGAGCAGCTTGTGGTGATGACAGGGCCAATGAAGGGCCTAGGGGGTGTGGGGATGGAGGTAGGGGGGATGTACATGGAGGAGGAGGTCAAGGAGGCATATGAGGTTGTAAAGCAGATCAATGTGCTAGATGTATCTGTTGGTGGGTTTTTTTCTTTGGGTGCTAGTGTCTTTGGCTAAGTATGCTTATTGTAATTTTGTGCTACAGATGGCACAGAGATCTGGGTAGCTGCTGAGGATGCCTATAATGAGTGGGTGTTGTGCGTGGAGAACCAGATCATCGCAAGGTTGAGGGATCAGCAAGGAATGGCGAGGAATGCAAACAAGATGTTCTGGGTGTTCTCAAAATTCAATGTGTTGTTCATGTGGCTGAAGGTGAGCTATCTTGGTTGTTATCTGAGCCCAATGTTAACTAATGCTCTTCTACGTAGATCCAAGGTGCTATACAGGAATATCAGACCCAACTAATTGATTCTGTCAAAGAGGACATCAAGCACCTGCATGACAAGGCATGTATCTACCCATTTTTATTCAGCACATCCCCAACACTAATCTTCTCCCTGTGCACTAGTTTAAAACCCAATATTGATTTTCAGAAGCCTACCACATGTCTCAAATGTGAGATCTTCCATCCATCGCAGGTGCTATCACAACAAATAGAATGGCAACTTGTCACCTATATGAATCACATCAAGGATATGCTCGGAAAAGGCTGGGAGCTCTATGCCAAAGGCCAGAAGCTCCAATCTGAGAGCACTGCATTCTGGAAGAAGCTTGACACATGTCCTGTGTACAATGCATAGCTACACGACATCAACAGGTGAAATATGAGGGTTGACGGACAGCTATTCAAGATTGTGCAGCTGTGCAGGGGCAGCTTCCAGCTCGCAGTGAATTTCAATCCCCAGATTATCATGCTGTTCAAGGAGATGCGGAATTTGCTGTGGCTTGACTTCCAGGTGCTGCATGCAATCACAAACATGGTGAAGGATGTGGAGTGGGTGTATCTGCAGTGAGCTTTAAGGAGGTGGCGAGGATGTACAACCTAAGCATAAGTGCTACAACATTTTTTATATTCAACATATTTTGCTATCTCCCACTCATGATGCAGATACAGTCTGCATCATTGTAAGCCAAATATACACTCTGTAATTGTCATTTAGCTGGAATACATGTCATTGATATCAATTGTGTTGAGTTAGAATGAATATAAAATATGAAATACCCTTCCTATAGAGTCTATAGGTTGCTATGGAGTTACAGCCCTTGCTATGGAGTTACAGGTTCTACAGGGCTACAATGACTATGGTGTCTACAATGCTACAGTGTTCTATAACTTACTATGGTGCTATGGCATTCAGTGGCTATGGTGTCTACAATGCTATGGTGTTCTATAGCTTACTATGGTGCTATGGCATTCAGTGGCTATGGTGTCTACAATGCTACGGTGTTCTATAGCTCACTATGTCATCTATAGCTTACTACAGCACTATGGCATTTTCCATGGTTTGCTGATGCAGTTGCTCACAGTGGTGGTTGGGGGTGCTGTGGGTGGTGGTGGTGGTGGCTGTCATCGCTGTTGTTGCCATCCTTGTTGCCCCCTGTTTCCACCCTGTGAGCAGTTGCTCACAGCAGCAGGTGGGGGTGCTGTGGTGGTGGTGATGGTGGCTGTCATTGCTGGTGTTGCCTATCTTCGTTGCTCCCCATTGTGATGGAGGTGGGTTGTAGAGGAGTTGGGGCAGCAGTGATGTGGCATGTGTTTTGGGCAGGGTAGTGCTTACCTTGTGGGTATCCCCCTCCACAGATCACCTGGCCCCCCTCTGCTGACCTCTGTCTGTTATTAAGAACCTCACATTCCAGTTGGATGGGGAGGATGGGGTTTGTGTGGTTGTAGTTAGGTGAGTCATCCAGTGTCAGGAACCATCATTACTAGTAGTTTAGTAGAACCTATGGGTGCTGGGTCATTCATTGTTGTCCACCTTTTATGCTCCCCATTTCCACCCTGCAAGCAGTTGCTCATGACAGCAGTTGGGGGTGCTGGGTGGCTGTCCTTCCATCTCTTGATTTTCATCAGCTGGGGGAGGTTGCCAATCTTGCAATGTAGTGGGTGGTGCTTACCTCATGGTTACAGTAGGCTAGTACCTAATTCTTTTTTGTTAGTAATGAAAATGAAATGACAGAAAAAAAAACATACATATAGCCCTTGTTTTAGTTTGCTTGTCATCCCCATCATCACTCACATTGTCATTCCCTCCCCTCTTTTGGTTTTCCTTCTCCTGGGGCTGTCATTCCTGTCCTGTCCTTGTCCCTATTGCTATGTCTGTTTTCTCCCTTGTCCCCTGTCCTTGTCCCCTGCATTCACCTGGTGGGTCCATTGGTGGCAGTGGCATGGGTCATCTGGTGCCAGCTACCATCATTACCAGTAGTTTAGAATCAAAAAGTAGAGAAAAGCAATTAGTTAGTTAATCATAAAATGAATGAAAATGAAAATGAAAACTTATGAGCCAAAATGACAATTGCAGTTGTCTCATGTTGGTGCCTGTCATTTAGATCCTCCAAAATGTGAGCAACATAAAGTTGAACCCATGTCAGACAATGGACTTGCTGATGTGTCCTTGTTGATCAAACTGTGGCAAAGAACAAATACCTGTAAATAACTGTGACACCACACAACAGGTACAGTATGCCACAGGTACAGCAATTTGGCACCCATACCCATACCTGTCAAACCCATCATACTTTCACCATGGATTTACCCATACCTGTGTCCCACCCTAGACATTGACAATGTCTCTTGGGCCCTTTTTGTATTCCTTTTGTATGGTGCTGTATCCATTGCCTGTGCCTTCTGTTCTTGTGCTTGTCAGCCCCCTTGTCATGCTCTGCTGCCACCAATTTGGTTGTGTCATTGTCATTGTTTATTTCTGGTCTTGTGGTGGTTGTCCTCATCAAATTCCTTGTCATTGGTCTTCATCCCCTGTTGTTGTTGTCATCTGTCTCCTCATTATTGGTGTCAGTGTTATCCTGTTAAGTACTGATCTCTTTTGGGAACTTGTTCAGGAATACTGCAGGGCTGAACAAGGGAACAGAAGGGACTTGGCTTCAACTTGTAAGAAGTTGCACCCTTTACCTGTTACGGTGTCCCAATGAGATTGACTAGATTCAATATTCAAACTGCAGAATCCAAACGAAGTAACTAAGCTTTTATACTAAGTATGTACTTGGGGATCGGTGATGTTTTGAGAAGCTGAGAGGATGCCAAAGTAGTTATTACTAAGAGCTGTGTAAGTAACTAAGCTATGATCTGTATCCAGGAGTAATTTCAAATAAGTATTTCAAACAAGTAAAAAAAATCAAGTTCAGGTTTTTTCAGGTGTTCTGGGATCAGGAGTAATTTCAAATCAGTCACAACTGACCCCACATGCAACCAGTCTTAGTAAGTGATCCTGTTACGTTCTGTTCCACTTACCTCAGATCCAAGATCCAAAAATACCTGAAAAACCCAAACTTGATGTGTTTTACTTATTTGAAATACTTATTTGAAATTACTCCTAGATAGGAGGGCATGTTTGAAATGGGAATTCTGGGATCAAAACTCTGGCATCACTCCGGGATCACTACGGTGGCAACTTGCAGCTGTCAGTCACATGATCACATTATGCTGAGGCTGTTACTATCAGTGTTAAGTGTAGCATCCCCATTGCCAAGATGGATGTCAATGTCCTGCAACATTTTTGGGACCATCCTGTACTACGTACTATCACATTAGCCCAACTCACAACATATGTTCGGCTTGCAGCTCAATTAAAATGAGAGATACAGCTCCCACAACCACTTGATGCAAATGACTCTGATTGCACACCAAACATCCTCCTGCAAGCTATTGCAGTCTTCTTGAGAAAGTCCATTGGTGTGCCACATAAGTATATGGAATATTTTTGGGATTCTCTGAAGGATCATGTCTGGGCAAGTCTGTCAACACCTGCCACTCCAGAAGACCTCACTTTATTCAAGAAACATGGGTGGGAGCTTGGTCTAAGTACGTCTACAGGTATATATAATGGATCAAGGGTGGACCAATCCTCTTTTAGCTTTCTTTTCTCTTCATCCCCCTTCTGAGTGTTGCACCAACCTGCACTATCCACAGCAAGGCAAGGTTCTGAAGAAAGAACAACAACGTCAAGCTGTCATACACTCTTGGAAACAGTGTCCAGCCAGGGTGGTCTGTTCATCTGTACTGTCAAGGTAGTTACATTGCTTATCTCTGTAGGAGTTCCTTCACTGATCTACACTGCCTCAGGTTGTAACATGTACTATCACAATAACTTCAGCGTCTGCAATGGGATATGGACCTATTACACACAGAAGCCCCAGTACATTCAAGTTGGTGAGCATCAGTTTGTGGAGAATAGGGTGGTGGACTTGTGGACAGGGCAGATGCTGCTTGGATGGTAAGCTAATCTGCTTCCAAAATGCATGCCGTAGTTTAAGAGACTCACATGCCCCCATTCAGGTTCTTGGCTTCCAATGTGGCAAAGTTGTATGACATGGCACTTTATCATCTCTGCTCTTCTCGAAGATCATGAGAAGCAAGACACAGTACTCCATGTCCCACACACTGGTGATCAGAAGGACCGGTTCAAAGACGCGATGGAAGAATGCAACAACAGATTTGTTCTCTACGGCCAGCTGGATGCCATGAGGCATGTGTGTGACAAATGCATGTGCATGTTCTTTATGGATGGTGAGTACTGTGAGCTACATCCTGCAATGCACTGAGATCATGCCCACTTATCTTCTCTCAGGAAAATGTCAGGTTATTGTTGGTGACAGTATCAACATGGGGCATACATTGATAGGTCCACCTTGCAGTTGGAGCTCTGGGAGTATCTGGGAATAGTCAAGTACTTTTCGCATTTCTTATGATAGGTTTGCACAGCAATGCAAAGCCCTCCAGACTCATTCAACTGCATTTTGAATGATTTCAAACAGTTCTGAGCAAGATCGAACAATATTGCACCCCTTGAAGACCTCATATTCAACTTTGAGTGTTCACAGATCCAATTTACATATTCTATGACACATCTCGAACATTGTGCAACAATCCTCAATGGTCCTCTGGACACTCCAACAACTTCAAATGGACATGTCATACACTCGAACAGCTCGAATGGTTTCAATCATGTTTGAACTTCGAGGTTCTTTCTCAAGTCTCATCGCAGCATCTTTAGGCTATCTACTGAGCTACGTCGAGCACTGTACGAGCTTCTTCAAGCTCTTGTGATCACCACGAACGACTTCGATTGACCTCGATCAATTTTGAGCAAACTTCGACTGCATTTAGACCTATTTCAAGCCCTCTGGCGGCCGTCCTTCTTATTGTCAAACATTGTACCTTGTTACCACATTGCTAGAGGTCATACGACATGCTTATTGGACACAAGATGAAGAAACACATTGCATTTCTGAAGGACATGGGATGATTTTCGAGATATTTCAAACTCCTCAAAGGGGGAACATGGTATCACAAACTGTTTATATCATTTCCACATCATTTATTGTTTTACCTGTCATTTTTAGGCCCATTTATTCACTTACTTCCTGCCTCATGTTTGCCTCATGTTACATTTTCCCTTTTAGTATCATTTCTTAAAGTCTATAAAAGCTTGTATCACTTATCTTTTCAACAAGAAACCATTTGGGTTCACTTCACTATTGTCTGATTTAAGAGTCCCTACTCTTGAGTCCAAGCAACTTGTCTTGTTTTGAAGTAGTGCAAAATCACTCACAAAAACTCACTCGAAATTGCTCGTGTCCTCATTATTAGCCTATCAAATGTCATAATCCTCCAGCATATGTATATTGTATTCCCCTCGCCCACATTGTTATCATCACCATCCCATCTTCTTTCCTTTTGAACGACTGTACTTTCATAGTTCAATCAACCTCGAACCTTGATCAAATGCTCGATATTTGATCGAACTCATGGTATTACATCGCATATCGCTCAATATTTCTTGCACTTTCTCACTATCAACTCCCCTAACCTTGAACTAGGTCTTCTAACTTGGAACCAACTCACTACTTTATACTAGACTGGACGATCCCCTCAGATACCTTTGTTCTAGGTGTTTGTTTGGGTTATCCTACTTAGCACTATCAATGTGTTGTGGTATTTTCTGTTGTCTTATATCACCCTCGAACAACCGCCATCGCTTCTGTCTGATCCACTTCATGAATCACTCTATATGTGCTGTCACTGGGTGCTTGTTGCCAGTTGTCATTGATACGAAGACATGTTCGCTGCCAGCACACCAAGAGATGGAGAGGCTAAACACAGCATGTGAAAAGGCTGCATTCACTCTGAAGGACCACCTGCAGCATGCCCAAGCATCTTACCCAGCAAGTGCCATCCCAATATCAGATGAGCATGAAGCCCAGGATGTTGAAGAACATGAAGAGTGGTTTGAGGTGGATGGCGAGGGTGTACATTTCTTCAATGCACTGATCTCTTCTATTGGAGTCATGGATCACATTGATGATACAGAGGCACCTTGCCCCTCAAAGAAGTCTGAGACAGGGAACACAAAGATCAAGGCCCAGTTTGGACAGTGTTGCACACATAATGAGCAGACCCTGGTGCACCCCTGTGGCATCATATTTGCACAAGCCACCATGTTTGGAGCCAAAGCTGTGTTGAACTTCCTCATGATGGTCAAGAATGCCTTCTCTGTGCCCAGAGCCCAAAACCCAGAACATCTTGTGTATGATAGCAACTGTGATGCAAAGCAACAGGCAATGGCCTCGGGTGATCCATTCTTTGCTGACATGGGCATGTCTGTTGACGTGTGGCATTTCCTCAACAAGCACAAGGTCACTCATGAGTTTTGCCAAGTCCACTGCAACCCTGCAATGTACCCTGAGCTAATGAATGAGAAAGGCAACTGGTACTTCAACACATTGGTTGCAGAGCAGACAAATGCGTGGCTGGGTGGATCTCACTTAATGTGCTGTGAGATGTTGCTGGCAAAGTTTAACTTTTTCCTCAACGAAATGATTCCGCTCAGGGACATTGAAATGTTGAAGACATTGGAGGCAGGTGGGCATCATCCTCATACACTGTAGGTTTGGTAGATAGTAATGGCAATACAAAACAATGCATTGATACAACAGACAAGTGATCATTATGGCTACAAATCAATACATGGGTGAATGGTAAATACAGTGCTACAAAGCTACGTGGGCACAACTAGAAAGAAATAAACGGTATGATGTATCATCCCTTGGAAAAACACTACCCAGCGACCAGCTGGGGTGTGACCAGCAGCCAGGGCAATGCTGCATTGCTGTTCTGTTGCTTTTGTCCAGCATTGCTGTTGGTCATAGTATGTCACAGACACGAAGGGCTCCTGGAAAACCACCTCAAAGTGCTCCTTCAGTGACATGCCTTGCAGTTGATCAATCTCTGCAAACTTGTGGCTCATATTGACCACATATTGCCCTTTCAGCCATTTTCCAGGTAAAGCAAGCAGTGATAAGACAGGGAAAGGGGATGAGACAGGCGATGTCACCATGCTGGATGAGGCTGAGGTGATTGATGTCGAAGTTGAGACTGCTGACCACAGCACCTGTGATGATCCTGATGACGACGCTGATATGGGAGAGTCGGTGATGATGATAGGATGCAACGAGCTATGACCTGTAGGGATAGTAACCAAGAGCAATGGCTGCTGACAGCACAGAGGCTTGGAGTCTGCTTGCTCCTGCTTGATGGCTCGCTTGGATGATTGTCGAGTCATCTCCACAATGTCCACCTCCGAGTCACTGCTCTCAGGTGCAGCCTGTTTCTGTCATCTCTTCAGATCTTCCTGAATACCATCACACTGAGCCTTCATTCCCAACCAGATGTCAAGGTGGTTGGGGAGTAGATGTGCCACCCACTCCTCAAGAGCAGAACATGCTACCTTCCTTCTGTGCAAGAAGAGGGAACACTCTGTCATGAGGCAGTGGGGGTAGATGAAATCAGTCTGCTTCCAGTAGCAGTGCTTGATGTTGTACTGGTCGATGGCCATGATATCTGCTCATGCTGTGAACTGTCAGCAACTCACCATCTCTATCCCAATAGACAATTTGAAACTGGTGGGTGATGATGGGATCAACTCGTGGCACACCCTTCTTGACAGCTACTGTGTTGCGCTTGTCCTCATATTCTCACATCCATGCCAGGTTCATCTGTGTCGTAATTGTGGGACAGTGTGAAGCAGGGGTAACAGTGGTAAGAATGGGTGGTAGCTGTGCCCATACTGGCTGAGAGGTAGGGGGAGTGGGTGATGTTGGTATGAAAGAGCTAGAGGCAAGCTGAGAGGACAAAGGAGGCGAAAATGAGGATGCATAGGGACTGAAGTCATGAGAGGTGGCTAGAGCAGCTTGGTATTCTTGTTCTTCCTGAGCCTCAAGATGCACTTCTTCTGCAGTAGCAGTGGCAGCCTGTAAAGCACTTTCCTTCCCAGCCTCAGCAAGTTGAGCAAAAGGCAATTCCATCATCTTCTCTACATAACTATCCAGTATGACAGATGCATCATGAGCAGAGATTGATGTGTCTAGATCTAAAGTAAAGTCCACAGGTGAGGAAAGATGTTCATTGTAGGTTGACAAAATGAGCAGCAAAGACTGAGGCCGGTGAGGATGAGGGTCATTGTTGACAGGTGGCAATTGCAACGCAGGGCGTTTACCCCTCTGCCACTCTGAGAGGGCTGAAAAATGGTGACTGGGTGCTAAACAGCCACCCTTGCGATCTATGCAGCATAACTTGCACATGATATGGGGGCATGAATGATGGGGTGCTTTGGGACAAGAGAGTTGAGCACAGCCCTTCATAGCCCTAGATGCTCTAGAATGCTGAGTTGGCAACACAATATCTGAGCTTGGAGCAGAGGCGGTCAAAGGAAACACATAATGATTCTTGCAGGAAAGACACTGTGGGCATGTTAATGACAACCAACTGATCAAATATTGTACATAACATATGTGCATGTAGTGATGCCCTGGGTACTGCCCACCCTTTGCTAGCTTCATGGAAACCATGCAACCACATCATGGGCAAGGATTGGCAGTAGAGTGGTGGCCATCATGAGGTATCACAGGTATCACATCGAGAGAGGACATGTCACAACCAGTCACATGGGTATGTGTGATGATGTCAGCCCCATAGTGATGCCATAGCAATCACCATAATGTTCCCAGAGTTTCCAATTCCCACATTCTCTGCTAGATACAGATCATAGCTTAGTTACTTACACAGCTCTTAGTAATGACTACTTCAGCAACCTCTCGGCTTCTCAAAACATCACTGATCCCTGAGTACATACATAGTATAAAAGCTTAGTTACTTCATTTGTATTCCGCAGTTGGAATATTGAATCTAGTCAATCTCCTCCTCAGCCTTCATTCCCTTTCTTCATTCAGGTTCCCAAATTAATCCTGAAATACCTTCAACTTATGACCTCCTTGAAATTGGGACACCACAACAGGTGAAGGGCACAACTTGTTACAAGTTGAAGCCAAGTCCCTTCTGTTCCCTTGTTCAGCCCTGCAGTAATTCACAAAGAGTTTCCCAAAAGAGATCAGTACTTAACAGTATATACAAACTCACACTTCACTGTTATTCTATGTCCCAGACTAGAACTTGACAAAGAACTACTCAAAACTCCCAATGCACAGGCACAACTCTAGGAGTAACAGCAGTTTGTCAATCAGTCCTCAGCCCACCTAGACCTTTAACAACTTTTGGCAAATCTTCACAACCCTTGAACATCTTTTGTCAATTAGGTGAAGGAACCCCATCAATTAGTGTGAAGATCTTGTCTATTAGAGACACTCAAGAACCCAAACAATCACCGACTAATTCCCAAATCCCTACTCCTCTTGACTATGTAGATCCTCCTCCTGAGAACAACCCTGATGAACCTCCCACTGGCGGCAATGGTGACCCAGATGAACCAGATGATCCAGATGGTCCTAATGACCCTGATGACAATGGTAGTCAAGCCCCTTCTGACCAGCCTCCAGTGGATGGATTCGTTCAGTCCATATTTGAGCTCTCAGGCAGCCTTAAAGACTTGCACTGAAATGCTGCCCCAAAAGCTGAAATAATCAAGGTTTGAGAACCTGACACTTTTGATGGTTCCAACCCCTGAAAGCTCCAAGATTTTCTGGTCTCTTGTAATCTTCACTTTAGAGACCATCCTCAATTATATGCCTCTGATGAGACAAGGATGTTGTTTATCCTCTCCTACCTCAAAGGGTCTACCCTTAGTTGGTTTGAACCTGGACTAAACGACCCAACAGACTCAGCTCACTGGATGTGGGACTACCAAGCCTTTCTCTCAGAGCTTGAAGATAATTTCAGTCCACACAATCCTGTCAGTGATGCTGAAAAATCCCTCCATGAACTCAGCATGAAGAAGACAGCCTGTATTGTCAAATATAATGTTGACTTTTGGGAACTGGCTTCTCAAGTCAGTTGGAATGAGGCAGCCCTTCATGATCAATACTTCTGTGGCCTACCCCTTTGAATCTGCACTGAAATACTCCATGGTGGCAAGCCTAACACTTTAGCTGGCTTACATCTCAAAGCCCAAGATGCTGATAACATCTATTGGATGCAAGAAGAGGAAACTTGTCTCAAGACCAAATCTTCGGCAGTTGTTGGGAGCCCGAATAAAAAGGACTCTAATAAGAAACCTAATTCTCAATCCCCTGCTAAAACTTCTAACACTACCAACAATTTGACATCCACTTCAAAAACTTCAGGATCATAAGAGGACAAGCCCAAGAACTCAATTTCTGACAAATTGGGCAAGAATGGTAAAGTAACAGGAGATGAACGAGAACACCACATGAAGGAAGGCTTATGCCTATACTGCAGTGAAAAAGGACATGTTGTTCATGATTGTCCAAAGTCTGCGGCAGCTAAAGGACGAGCTGACAAAGTTTCAGCCACCGATTCAAATGCTGAAACTTCAGACTCATAAAAATAGTCTGCAACCCTCTGGAAAATGCTACACAGGCTGAGGATTGTGTTGGCCTTTTCTGTGTAGTTAAATATGTCTGCCTCAACATGTCCACTCTTTCCAATCCTGATTCCCTGTTTATCACACTATCGAGCCCAACACATTCCCTTTCCACCCGAACTCTATTGACCCTGGCTCTTCCCATTGTTTTGTGGACTCAGCATTTGTTGATAACAACAACTTACCTCCTGTTTCGATTGCCACGGTTGGCCTCCACCTGTTTGATGGCACACTTGCAATGCTATCATTACCTGGACAGCCAAACTTACAGTTATGTTTGCCTGTGGTGAAACATTCAATTTGACATTTTATGTGACCCCACTTGACTCTTCCTGTTCTACAGTCCTTGGATATTGTTGGCTGAAACAATACAATTCATTGATTGACTTGGATTCAGGCCACATAAATTTCCGCTCTGTTAAACATAGAGGGCCAGCACCACCGACGTCTCCTTTTGTAGCAGAACCCCTGCTGCAAAACCCCTCTCTTGTGAACACACCAATGGTTCCCAAAATAGGACCAAATCTCAGCCCTACCCACATTCCCAAAACTCCCAAAACCCCCCAACCTCACACAACCCCCCCTCTAGTCTCCTTGATTAATGCTGCTGCATATCTACAAGCTAGCAAACTTCCTGGTTCTGTGGCATTTCAACTTCAGATCACTCCCAATGGCACTTTCAGTAGGGCTGCTACTGAAGTGGACCCAGACTTAATTTTGGTTCCTGAAGAATACCATGAATTTGCAGATGTCTTCAGTAAGGGAAAAGCTGATGCCCTGCCTCCTCACTGTTCTTATGACCTCAAGATCGACTTGGAGGAAGGTTCAATACCTCCCAGTCAAATGTAGCCCTCCAAGTCTCCCCATGGTGTGCCTATCCTCTTTGTGAAAAAGAAAGACAGCAGCCTATGACTTTGCATCGATTATCATGGCCTCAATAGAATCACAAAAAAAAGACCATTATCCACTGCCTTTACTTTCAGATCTTCTTGACACACTGAAGAAGGCCCGAATATTCACCAAAATTGACCTTTGGCATGCCTACCACCTCGTCCAAATTGCTGATGGCGAGGAGTGGAAAACAATGTTCTGAACTCACTATGGCTCTTTTGAATGGCTAGTAATGCCCTTCAGGCTTACTAATGCTCCTGCTGCCTTTCAACATTTTATGAATGACATCTTCAGTGACCTCTTGGATGACATATTAATCTACTCCGAAGATATGAGCCAGCACAAAGCTCATGTCAAGGAAGTGTTACAACAGCTTCGCAAAAATGGGCTTTTTGTGGCTGCCCCAAAATGTGAATTCCACAAAGATTCTGTCGAATACCTTGGCTTCATCCTCACCACCGATGGGCTTTGTATGGCCAAAGACAAAGTTCAAACAATTATGGATTGGCCAGAACCCCAAAGAGTGAAGGATGTTCAGTCTTTTTTGGGATTCTGCAATTTCTATCAATGGTTTATTTACAGGTATTCTGACACTGCCGTTCCACTCACTTGGCTCACCCAGAAAGGCTTCCCTTGGCACTTCGACACAAAATGCTGAGAAGCTTTCCACCTCTTGAAAAATCAGTTCACAGAAGCACCCATGTTAACTAAATGGGTACCTGACATGAAATGATCTTGGAGACAGATGCTTCTGATTATGCTCTTGCCACTATAATTTCTGGCCACATGGCTGACGGTGAGATTCACCCTATCGCTTTTCACTCCCGCTCCTTTAATTCTGCAGAACTTAATTATGACACTCATGACAAAGAGCTACTTGTGATTTTCGAGGCTTTCAAACACTGGCATCAATATTTCGAAGGTAGCAGCACCCTGATTGATGTGGTCACTGATCGAGTACTTTGCCACTACAAAAATCCTTATGCGGTGCCAAGCATGCTGGTCTGAGTACCTCTCTCAGTTCAACATGGTCATTTGGTTCCATCACAGCAAGTTGGGGGCAAAGCCCGATGCCTCAACAAGACATTGGGATGTCTACTGCAAAGGGGGAAATAGCGACTTCATCCCCGCAAACCCAAGTAACCTTCGACCCATCTTCACCCAAGAACAATTATCAGCCTCATTATGTGCTACTTACTTAGCAACTCCAATCATTCAATCCACAATCATTATGGATGTTGAGAAACTCCACAATGACATTCGCTCTTCCTTATCTCAAGATCCTGTTTCAGCTGAACAATTCCTGAATCCTAGTAATACCAAATGGACCATTGATGAAAGTGGCCTACTTCACCTCAACGATCTCAATATTTGTACCTGACGTCTTAGACCTCAGGCTTAAAGTCCTTCAGTACAAACATGATCACGTCCTGGCTGGACACTTCAGGTTGAATAAAACCCTAGAAGCTGTTCACCGAGAATATGTTTGGCCTAACCTCTATACCTTTGTTCAGGACTTCTGCAAGTCATGCACCACCTGCAAAAGGTCCAAGGCACCTTGACATAACCCTTACAGGCTCTTAAAGCAATTGCCAGTACCCAAAAGGCCTTGGAACTCCATCTCTATGGACTTCATTGAACACTTGCCTGATTCTTCAGGCCACACCACACTACTTGTAGTAGTTGATCAGCATTCTAAACAAGGCATCTTCATACCTACTTTGGACGATATCATGGCACCAAAACTCACCAAGCTTTTCATTATCCACATTTTCTTGAAGCATGGAGTACCAGCACATGTTACTTGTGATTGTGGTTCAGAGTTCATCTCCCATTTCTTCTGTTCCCTAGGAATTGCCCTAGATATGAAGATCCACTTCACTTTGGGTTATCACCCAGAAGGTGACAGCCAGACTGAACATCTAAACCAAACTCTGTAACAATATCTTCATATCTTCTGCAACTACCATCAAGACAACTGGTCAGAGATTCTGCCTCTCACCAAATTCACCTACAACAATTCCCCTAGTGCTACGACAGGTGTAACGCCTTTCTTCGCTAATAAAGGTTATCACCTGAACATCACCATACAGTAGGCAACAAAACCCTTCCAATGTTTTGTACTTTTGGAAAGATGCCTTTATATCTCAGGAAATAAATTTGCTAAATTCTTGAACATATTACATAATATACTTCAACATCATATCTTCTCACTGACACAGCCACAAGTTTGCATAACTCCATTTGGTAACTTTCCCATGTTACTTAAAGTTGTCACTCATTGGAAGGGTTTTGTTGCACTGATTTTTTCCATAGAAAATTGTATCAAATCACATGACTTTGTTGATTGCAATAAACAATAACATACAAAGTCATGTTACTTCACTCCAGAATGCTATATAAGATGTTTTTATCCACTCACAATTCTCCAAATCCCCCCACTCCACTATGCACAAGCTATCATCCAGCCAGATTACTTGTGTTCTTACATTGCTTGATGCTGGTCTCTCAGGAGCTCAGATATCTGCCAAAACCCATCTAGGCAGTGGTACAATCAGTCGTATTCGTTCTCAGCATCATCCCAACCTTCCAAGATTCTCTGGTGGCCATCCATCATAGCTTACGGCTGCTAATATTGATTATGCATGATGCATTATTCAAATGGGAAAGGTGGAAAATGCTACTGAAGCTGCCAAGGCCCTTGTGGATGTCACAAATACATCCATATCTGCTTAAACACTTCATCGTCAGCTCAAGTCCAAAGGCATGCAACCTGTAGTAAAGCGAAAACGACCATTTCTCAAACCAGCACAAAGGCAGGCAAGGATGGAATTTGCAGAAAGGCATCTGAAGTGGACTCTTGAGGACTGGAAGAGGATCATATGGTCCGATGAAACTAAAATCAATCGTTTGGGGTCAGATGGAAGGAAATATGTGTGGAAAGATGTGGGAGAAGGCTTGAGTGATTGCCTAGTTGAGGGAATGGTGAAGTTTGGAGGTGGTAATTTGATGCTATGGGGCTGTATGGGCTGGGATGGAGTTGGGTATGCAACCAAGATTTATGGGAGGATGGATGCTGATCTGTATGTGGCAATCCTGGAGGATGAACTTCAGGAATCCCTCACCTATTGGGACAAATCTGCTGATGACATTATCTTCAAACAAGATAATGACCCCAAGCACACAAGCAAGAAGGCCAAGAAATGGTTTGAAGACAATGGATTCACTGTCCTCAAGTGGCCTGCACAGTCTCCAGACCTCAACCCTATTGAACATTTGTGGAACTATCTCAAAAGAAGGCTGGGGGACTATGAAGAACCAGCAAACAGTGTTAATGAACTTTGGGAGAGGGTGCAGAAGGAGTGGGAAGCAATTTTAATATAAAAAATCAGTGCAACAAAACCCTTCCAATGAGTGACAACTTTAAGTAACATGGGAAAGTTACCAAATGGAGTTATGCAAACTTGTGACTATGTCAGTGAGAAGATATGATGTTGAAGTATATTATGTAATATTTTTAAGAATTTAGCAAATTTATTTCCTGAGATATAAAGGCATCTTTCCAAAAGTACAAAACATTGGAAGAGTTTTGTTGCCTACTGTATTTCCTGAACATGAATTAGCCTCTGCCAAAGCATGCAAGTATGTGGTTGACCTTGATGAACTACATAATGAACTATGCAACCAAATGGCAAAAGCTCAAGTTCATTACCAAGGGCCTGCAGATCGCTGCAGAGAACCTGCACCTGACTTCCAAGTTGGACAACAAGTTTTTGTCAAAGCCAAAAATATCCGAACTACTAGACCCTCCAAGAAACTTTCAGAAAAGTACCTAGGACCATTTGATGTTATAGCTCAGCCTGGTACACATTCGTTCACCCTTTGGCTTCCTGAACACATTTGTACTATACACCCTGTTTTCCATGTTTCGCAGTTAGAACCTTCAGTGCTGAACATGATCCCAAATCATACCCAGCTGCCTCCTCCTCCCATCAAAGTTGATGACCTCAAGTACAAAATCGCCAAAATTCTCAATTTGAAGCTGGACAACAGGCATAGGTGTAAGCTCCTTTACTATGTCTGTTGGGCAGGTTATGAAGGCACTGATGAAGAAAACTCTTGGCTACCAGCCACCAAGCTAGATCATGCTCAAGAACTAGTAGTGAGCTTCCATACTTGTTACCTGAGCAAGCCCAGACCTTAATTCACTCATTCTATCAGGATCAAACAAACCAGTTGAATTGATAATAGTAGTAATTGACTTATAATTCTTTGGCCAACCTGCCCTGAAGCCCATTTTCAGGGCCACACTTGGGTTCATCCAGATCATTTGGGTCCATAAAGGACCAACCCCCACGCTCCTTAACAAATTCCCGATACAAGTCCTTCTCAGCTTGTATCCCCTCCAAGTCCTCCCCCATCTTGCTCACATCATCCTCATCCCACTCCTCCTCCCAAACTTCAGGCTGCCCGTCAGCAAACTGTTTGCTGATCACTTCAGTCAACAAGAGCAGCCACCAGTCAAGAATCTGCCTCAATGTCTTTTCTTCCTCCATCAGTTCCTGGACCTCCTCCCTAATTACCTAACCAATCCCAAGTTTGGTCTCCATCGGCCCCCTGCTCAGTCCATCCCACCCTGTCCAGATGGCCTATTCACACTTTTGTTTTGATGAGAAACAAGCCATACATGACTGGTTTTGAGCCCCTACTATGTGGTCACATCACTGTCAGTACCGTTTGCATCTACCTTGTTTTAGCAGGTACCCTTGACAAGACAACAGACACTTACTGCCCACAGTTTTCCTCTGGTATCTCCACCAAGGGGATTTTGGCTTCTGTCAGCACCACCAACCCCTCCAAGCTTCCATGCTCCACCCTTGGTTTTTTTGATGGTCCTGCCCCAGGTACCTCCACCTCCCCTACCACTTTCCTCTTACCCTCCACCACCTTCTGCTTCACCTTTTTCACAGCCTTGCGTGCAGCCTTTGCTTCTGCCACCCATACCTGATCTTTCTCTGCAGCTAGATGTGCTGCCTCTGCCTCCTCCTCAGCCTTGCACTCTTGTTTCTCTTGCTGTTCCAGCTCCTCAATTCTTGCCTGTAGCTTGGCCTTCTCATGAGCTTGTCTTGCAGCAGGGCTTCAATGGCGGTAGCAGGGGTGTGAGTTGTGGGGAATGTCATGGCAGTTTGAGGGAAAGAAAAAAATTCTTGATCAATTACCTAAAATACACCACAAACACTCACATGCCTCATTGTCTCAGCCCTAAGGGGGAAATACTGTTATGTTCCATTCCACTTACCTCAGATCCACAATCTGAAGATACCCGAAAAACCTGAACTTGATGTGTTTTACTTATTTGAAATACTTATTTGAAATTACTCCTAGATGCATATCGTAGCTTAGTTACTTACACAGCTCTTAGTAATGACTACTTCGGCAACCTCTCGGCTTCTAGAAACATCACCAATCTCTGAGTACATACTTAGTATAAAAGCTTAGTTACTTCATTTGTATTCTGCAGTTCGAATATTGAATCTAGTCAATCTCCTTCTCAGCCTTTGTTCCCTTTCTTTGTTCAGGTTCCCAAATTGATCCTGAACTACCTTCGACTTACAACCTCCTTGAAATTGGGACACTGTAACAGGTGAAGGGCAAAGTCCCTTCTGTTCCCTCATTCAGCCCTGCAGTAATTCCCAAATGGGTTCCTGAAAGAGATCAGTACTTAACAGATCCCATATGATCAAATTGCTGTTCATCAGATCATGTGTTGCTGCCACCATTCAATGCAACCACAACAACCATGATCACCAGAAAATGGGCCTGAATGATGCCATGGCATTGCTGTTTGGGCCCTGGGTAAATCATTTTCTTTTTGCTTTGATGTTCATTGTTGAACTAACTAATGTTTTCGTTTGATTTTTAGGTTTTTAACACTGTTATAACAACACGACAGCCCCAGGATGACACTCCAATGCCCAAAACAGGATGATGAATGGCAGAAGATGAGACAGCAACCACAACACCATGACAGCACCCTCAACTGCTGCCACAAGCAACTGCTCATGGAGTGGGAGCAGGGAGCAATGGGGAACAAAGATGATTATGACAACAAAGCCAAGTAATGAGGATCCAGGAACAATGAACAACACAGCACCAACATCCAGCCTTGTGAGCCCCTGCTCATGGTGGAGTAGTGTGATTGGAGAGTCACACATGTAGTAGTCAGGCCATGCTATCACTACGGCATCCACTACTCTGCTATAGGAGACACATCCTGCGTCTCCATCTTGGTGATGAGAGTGAGTTTTGATGCACTCATTGCTGCTTAGTTCGCTCTTATTGCTTGTGCCTTCTTTTGTCTTTTGTTTTGTCTCTCGTGCCAACATCATATCTAGCTTCCAACTAGCTTCGCTCTCAGTCTGCTGTTCTCAAGTCTTGAGTCTTGTCTTAGTTCTATAGTACCCAGCACCAGCATAGTCAGCACAGTATTTACAGTCTCTCAGTCAGCTCCAGTCAGCCAGAACCTCAGCTCTACACTAGCTACCTAGTCCCCACCAGTATGCTAGGCCCAGGACAAGGGAAATGAGCCCACAAGAAGAAACAGCATGAAAACATGAATATAGCAGCCATAAATGCTGTACTAACAGCATCAAGCACAGCCATTCCAAATGCGAGAACTGCCATGGCAACACCTAGTGATGAGGGTATTGCAACACTACATGCAAATGAAACAGCAGCCAAAACTACATCATATAAGACTCTACAACCTACTACAACAGTAACTATGGCAACTATCAGTGCAAACACAGCTAGAAACGATGCAAACGACGCAATGGAGGTGACATGCATCAGCACAGCCACCGCTATGTCATCAATGAACAACATCAATTCACAACAAAGGCTGTTCACTTACACACACAAAGAGGTATGGCAACTCATAGAAGATGCACAGATTGATGGATGGCAGGAAGGATATGAGGAGGGAAGTAGAAAATGGTCAGAAGGACATGAAGCAGGTTATGAGGCAGGACAGAAGATGGGTAAGGAGATGGAGGAAAAGGCATGCAAGGAAGGATGGTTAGAAGGATACAAGCTCAGGATACAGCAAGGGAAGGATGAGGAGTGATGAAAGTGGTTAGCAGAAGGACATAGCCCTGGGCTCTGCCTATCGATGGTGGCCCAGGCGTGTGAACCAGCCCACAGTATGGCCATCCCAGGGACAGCTGAACCTCAGACAAAGCCTGCAATGACCACCAGGGCTAGTACCAGCACCCAGACAGTAACCAGAAACAATGAAAGCAGTGGATTGAAGGTGGACAACTGGAAACATGGCTACAGCCACTGCGTATCCATTGAGGAAGGGTACCTGATCCTCGTAAAGGAGGCCACCAAGGCCATGGCATTGAAAGAAGCCAAACTGACCACCCAGAGCGATGCTAGCACCCAGGCAGCCCCTGCAATGGATGAAATGGCCACACAGACTGCAACATACCCGAACATCAGTGTGCTGCCCTCCAAACAGAGCTGCTCAATGATGAAAATCACATCTTGCTGGGAAATGTGGTGTTGGTGCCCCATGTTGACTCCAGTACCCAGATGACCCCTCGTATCAACGAAACAGCCACCCAGACTGAAAGCACCCCCCAGGCTGAGTCCCTGACCCCATTATGCACTACAACCCTTCCCCCAACATTGCCACATCACAGTCAACAATGCTGACATACCCTGTTGATACATGCTCAGAACATTGACTAACTCTATCGAAACAACAGTATGCAATTTCTGGTCCCCTGCCCATGGACCAGCCCCTTGAGACTGTGTTATTGGGAACCACAGCCCTCATCAATTCCTGTGCCCAGACTGATAGAACCACCACCCTCACTGTTGATGCCAACTGCCAGACAACCCCCATCAACCCCACCATTGTCAATGTGAGTGCCCAGACAACCTATGAACAAGCCACCACCACTGTGCAGACAGATTTGTCAAATGATGAGGGTCTCCATTCACTGAAAGCAGCTGAGGAAACAGCACAAGAGGAAGGATACAAGAGAGGGAAGAAAGAAGGGTTCAAAGTGGGAGTGGATGTAGGTCTCGACATGGGTGAGGAATGTGGAAGGAGTAAGGAAAGGGTAGAGTGGAATAAGTGCCATGGGCCTGATATCTGTGTAAGGACACAGGTAAAGAAAATCAATGAGACAATGCAGACAGAAACCCCCCAGCTGATGGAGTCGAGTGCCAAACATTCTCAGTTGACAGACCTGACTCCCCCTGTCACTGCAATGATAAGACCACCTCACATCTGGTACTCAGAAAACACCCTATAGTTTTGCATTGTGCATAAGAACATCTATGAACAGTTAGATTGATCTTCGAACACATTCTCGAGCAATATAGAGCAATATTAAGCCATCAAATTCTTTGTACCCAACATCAAACATTCACAGGAGCACGCACATGTTGTACAACCATCTCTGACCATCGTTTGACAAATATTGATTGTGTTTTGAATGTTCAATCGAGCTCAAACAAACATATTGAGGTCTTGAACTTTTCAAACTATTTAGAACAAGCTCGAACTTCAAGGATCTTCTTTGAACCTCTTTGAACCCCTTTGGAAGATCTTTCTCACATCTATAGAGTCTGTCTGAACAATCTATGAACATCTGCAAACATCCCAAACATTGTCGATCAATCTCAAACAACTTCAAACAACCTTGAAAATCTTTGAACAAACTTTGAATGTACTTCATGCACCTTGGCAGCCATTATCTCATCATCAGACACTTGTACCGCACCCCTGCACCTTGTGACATTGTTTGACAAGCCTATCGCATGGAGAACAATAGATAAGATCATTATTTGAAGGACATGAGAAGTATTTTCAGATATTTCAAACTCCTCAAAGGGAACATGAGTTTGTACCTTCTGATTTCACTTCATTTACCTCCTTTTCGCATCAACTCATCATTTACCCATAGTTATTAGCCCCTTTTGGTCATTACAGCCCACCTCATGTTCAACACATGGACACTTTCCTTTTTAGGACTACTTTTCATATGTCATATATACTTTGTATTATGTACTGTTTCAGAGAGAATCCCATCACATTATCATCCCAGTAGTCTGATTCAAGAGGCCATACTCTTGAGTCCAAATATTTCATTCTAGTTCAAAGTTTTGCAATATCATTGTGAACTAGCTCGATTTTTTATCGAACCTCCATATCAAGCCCCTTGTCCCTTGCTAATTCCTTGCTATTATCGTATTCCCCTTGCTTTCAATCCCATTGTCATCCTCCCATTGTCTCTCCTCTCATCGATCCCATTTCTGTAGCCTAATTGAGCTCGATATTTGATCAAATGCTCTATATTTGATCGAACGATCGAATTTCATCAAACACCACTTGTTATTCCTCACATTCCCTTGCTATCAAGTCCCCCAACCTTGTCCTAGGTCCCAAAGTACAGTACCACCTTGCTACCTTCCTCTAACCTGTGTTATACCATACGAAGCCTTTTGTAGGGTTTTGTTGTGGGTTTCCTGGTCAAGTATTATCAGCGAGCCTACAGCCTGAGTGCCAGAGCTCTTGCTCTGCCCTTCTACATGACAAAATAACTGAACCCCCACTAGTGGATCCTGTTGTTACCCAGGTGCCCACAATGTTGACAACTGTATCACCCCCCACACATTTTGACTGGGCAGAGGATGCTGAGTCATTTCCCATCACCTCTCAGTTGCTGCCACAATGAGACCTTTCAGTTCTCCATTCGAATACCCCCCGACCTTTTGATTCCATACAAAGGCAGACCTGTCATTGTAATCAAATGAGGAACCCACCAATACACTTGTTCACTCAGCAAGGTCAACCAGTGTGGAGCATGGGTCCCATAGTCACCCACCATTACCCTCTTGGTTCAGGCTTAGGCAGTCCAAAAGTAGTAATCCCAAGTCCAGTAGTTCATGAACCCCCGAAACTTGATTGGGATAGGGACCCTCAACTGGTGGATTTAAGCAGAGTGCTCTGATCTTTGGGATGGGTACCTACACATTGAGTCTCCTTTCATTATATTTTTTTATCATACAGAATTTTTGGCATGGCATGGATACATTATTTTTATACCTATGGTTTTGTTTTCTTCAACTGTTTGTTTGTTTTCTCTTTTTCCCAGTGATGAGGATGTCACCATTTTTGGAGATGGGTAGATGGAGTAGTGTGATTGGACAGTCATGCATGTAGTAGTCAGGCCACACTATCACTATGGCATCCACTACTCTACTACAGGAGACACATCCTGCATCTCCAATGGGGTGGATCATCAGTGCCTTCTTCAACAACAATGAAGCTGTGGTCCAAAGACCCATTTCAGTCTATTTTGATGGCTTTGAACATGTGAGTACCTCGACCCTGCTACCACAGTGATGTGGTGCACAGCAATGATGACAATGGGCTGTGGAGGGCAAATGAGAGGCTGGGGAACAATGACAGGGGGATGAGCAGTACCCTCAAGGTAAGCACATGCCCTGCCAAATAAGCCCACCTTGTCACCACTGACCTCAAGAACAGCAACATCAAAGCACCTGCCCTTGCCATTCTGAGCCACTGCTTGAATGGGGGAATGTGGGTGCTAATGCCAACCTTGCAAAGGTAATGATGGTGCATAGTCAAGACCAATGATGGATGATGCCCATGATGCCCACTATGCCCACAATGCCAACAACACCATGATGCCAACAATGCCAACAATCCCCATGACAGACAACACCAGCAATGCCAACATCCCAACAACTGACAACAAGAAGGTGCCATCTGATGACAATGACAGACAACACCAACAACCCCCACCTCCTGCACTCACTCTGATGCAGGATGGTGGGGTTGGTTTTTTTCTTTGTTCTTCATTGGGCCTCATCCCCTGCATTCACTTGAATGCAGGGCAGCAGGGGCACCCCTTCTTTATTCTTATCTAGTAGTTTTATTGACTTCATTATAGTTTAGATAATGTATGTATTGCATCAAAAAACTGGTCTGCAACTGACCCTAAAACAACCATGTGAGAAACCAGTCAAAACTGGTTGGTGGACTGCAACTGAACCATCATAGACTGGTTCTGGTAAGTCTGGTCTATGGTTGCCATATGTTCGAGTTTATATGGACCAGTTGCAGGTCTGGTTCATGTGAAAAGTGTCAAAAAACTGGACCAGACCGGACTTTCAAACACTACTGGAGGCTAATCCTGTTGACCAAGGTGATTAGCAAATGGTTTGCCAACAGGCAGCCTGAAGTTTGGGAGGAGGAGTGGGATGAGGATGATGTGAGCAAGCTGGGGGAGGACTTGGAGGGGATACAAGCTGAGAAGGACTTGTATCAGGAATTCATCAAGGAGCATGGGGGCAGGTCCTTCATGGACCTGAATGATCCAGATGAACCTGAGCATGGACCCAAAAATGGGCTTGAGGGCAGGTTGGCCGAATTATTATAAAGTTGATTACTGATATTGCTAATTCAACTTGTTTTACCTGATACCCATAAAATGAGTGAGTTAAGGTCTGGGCTTGCTTGGGTAACAAGTATGGAAGCTCACTACTAGTTCTTGAGCATGATCTAGCTCAGTAGCTGGTAGCCATGAATTTTCTTCATCAGTGCCTTTGTAACCTGCCCAACGGACAGAGTAAAGGAGCTTACATCTATGCCTGTTATCCAACTTCAAATCAAGAATTTAGGCAATTTCATACTCAAGGTCATTGTCAACTTCAGTGGGAGGTACAATTTGGGATCATGTTTGGCACTGAAGGTTCTAACTGCAAAATGTGGAAAATGGGGTGTATAGTACAAAGGTGTTTAGGAAGCCAAAGGGTGAATGAATGTGTGCCAGGTTGAGCTATGATGTTGAATGGTCCTAGGTACTTTTCTGAAAGTTTCTTGGAGGGTCTAGTAGTTCAGATATTTTTGGCTTTGAAAAAGACTTGTTGTCCAACTGGGAAGTCAGGTGTGGGTTCTCTGCAGCGATCTGCAGGTCCTTGGTAATGAACCTGAGCTTTCACCATTTGGTTGCATAGTTCAGTATGTAGTTCATCAAGGTCAACCATGTACTCACATGCTTTGGCAGAGGCTAATCACTCTTGTGAAATATGGTGATGTTTAGGTGATAGCCTTTATGAGCGACAAAAGGTGTTATGCCTGTTGTGGCACTAGGGGAATTGTTGTAGGTGAATTCAGTGAGAGGTAGAATCTCCAACCAGTTGTCTTGCTGGTAGTTGCAGAAGATATGAAGATATTGTTCCAGGGTTTGGTTTAGACATTCAGTCTGGCCATCATCTTCTGGGTGATAACCTGAAGTGAAGTGGATTTTCATATCTATGGCAATTCCTAGAGAATGGAAGAAATGGGAGATGAACTCTGAACCATGATCACAAGTAACATGTGCTGGGACTCCATGTTTTGAGAAAATGTGGATAATGAAAAGCTTGGCAAGTTCAAGTGCCATGATATTGTCTGAAGTAGGGATGAAGATGCCTTGTTTAGAAAGCCAATCAACTACTACAAGTAGTGTGGTGTAGCCTGAAGAATCAGGCAAGTGTTTGATGAAGTCCATAGAAATGGAGTTTTAAGGCCTTTTGGGTACTGGCAATTTCTTTAAGAGCCCATAAGGCTTATGTCAAGGTGCCTTGGACCTTTTGCAGGTGGTTCATGACTTGCAGAAGTCCTGAACAAAGGTACAAAGGTTAGGCCAAAAATATTCTCAGCAAACAGCTTCCAGGGTTTTATTTTTTATTTTTTATTTTTTAAATCCCATTTATTCTCCATTGTGGTGAACCATATGTAAGAGAGTAAATAAGTATGGTAAGGTTTGTGTTTGCCTGATTCGTTCATGTGTTTCCTTCCTTTGTCATCTGCTTGGAGGTCCTGCATAGTGGTACTCAAAGCGCCATAGGTGCTGTTGGGTGATGGCTCTGAGGCCGGGTTTATCACTGGTTGGTTTGCCATGGTGTGATTTTCCATCCTTCTCTTCTTCCCTTCCTGCCAGACTTTCTCTTCATCTATCACTGTGTCTTCCTCCTCTGTGTTGTTCTTTGGCTAGTGTTGGTAGATCTCCAAAAGTGCTGTGAAATCACCCTGTTTCAGCTACAATTTTGAATAATGCATGCAGAGTTTTGGGTGTAGTGAATAGCATCGTGATGTTAGTGTTTAAAGGTCCGGTCTATAGGACCGAAAAAAGACCGTTAACTGAACCTAACCGGACCGATATTAACCGGACCAGCGGTTACGGTTAAGGGCTGGTCTTTAGCAGTTAAGGTTAAGGTCTTTCAAATTTGAAAAACATCGTTAACCGCAGAAAAACCAGTCTAAACTGGTCTTAACCAGTTCTTGGTCACGTGAGCTATTCTGCCTAATTGCCCTGCTTATTGCCTTGAATTTGATCTTTGGTTCATCCAAAACGGTCAAGAACTGAGAAAGATATAACCAAATACATTTTCAATACCATTATTTTTTGTGATCAGAATAACATTGCTTATAACCTGTGCTACAAAATGTGGGGTACAGTTAGACATCATCAATTACATCACAATAACACACATAGACATCTGTACCATGTATATTTTATTCATTTAACAGCCCAGACGAGTTGTAACTACATACCACAAACTGCAACCACAAACCAAACTGCAAACTAATACAATGCACTTTCATTTTGGCCATATCTCAGTCAAATCTTGACGGAATCTCTTAAAAATAGGATCACACCCTGGGGGGTTACAATTTGTATCTTCTGATATAACGGTTAAATGTTCCGGGTAATATTTGTTGAGATACATATAGGTTATATAGTATGACAAATTTCACAACAAAAAACCGGTCTTATGTAACTGGTCTTTTTTCGGTCTATTAACCACAAAAGACCGGTCTTAGTCGGTCCGGTTAGTTCCCCCAATATCTGGGTCGGTCCTAGACCGGTTACGGTTACGGTCTACCAATCGTAGGGTCAAAAAACCGAACTGAACCGGACCTTAAAACACTACATGATGTTGATATCTCTTCCACCAGTGTTGTTGCACAAGGTTTGTCTGGCTCTTCAGTGTGCTGGACAGTGCAGCAAGAAGTGTTGTATGGATTCTTCCCCCTGTTGGCATGCTGGGCAAGTTGGTGAATTACTCTTCCCTATACGATGCAAGTACTTAGCAAATGGGGCATGCCCTGTCCATAACTGTGTTAGAATGCTGGCGGGTTATCTTGGTAGGTTGGTGATTAGTTTGATGTACCTATCCGATGGGGTTGTTGGGTCTGTCTTTTTCATCTTTCCGAAGCATGGTGACTTTTGCCACTTTTTTTGTGCTCTGCATTTGAGTTTTTTGTTGTGAGCCCATTTCATTGTGGACTTGCTGTGGGGTAGTGTCTTTTTGAGGTGTTTTTGTAGTGCACTTCTGTTGCTGCTCCCCTCTGTTATCACCTTCTTGGCTTGCTCATCTGCCTGTTCATTCCCATCTGCTCCTTTATGTCCTGGTACCAATTTTACTTCAAGCCATATTCCACTGTGTTTTTTCTTCAGTATTTCTATGCATTTGTGAAATGCGTCAAAGATGTAGTGACCTGAAGAGGAGTTCATTAGCTGAGTGGCAGTAATTGATGCTTGATTGTCAATGTAGAATATGGCCAACCATACTCCCCACTCATTGGAGACTAATTTAGTGCCTAGGATAGTGCCTATGCCCTCTCCTTTGTATACTGTGTGGTGGCATTGTGAGCCTAGCTTGTACCATAGCTTGGTTTTCATCCTTCCATTCCAGTATAGGACTGCTGCTGCCCCAATTTTTCCTTCCATGCCCAATCCATCAGTGAAGACCTTAACATCCAGTCTGTCTTGTTTGAGGGACTCTAGTACCTCGTCAACATTATTTGTGATGTTAGCTGTTGGAGATGCCAGAGGTGTCTCCTATAGCAATGGTGGAGGCTGCTGCTGGGATTGCATGACTGTGACTATGATGTGCATGTGACTACTAACTAGCTGATCACGTGACTACCTGGAGTAGGTGACCACTCACCCTACTCCATCTGCCCATCTCCAAAAAAGGTGATGTCCTTGTCGCCATGCAAAGAAAACAAAGAAAAAATGCAAAACAATAGGTATAGTAATAATATAAACAATGCAACCGAGAAAAATTCTATGGGTGATAAACAAAGCAAAGAAAAAGAAAAAGACTCAGTATGTAGGTACCCATCCAAGAGCTCAAAGAGCTCAACTTAAGTCCCTGAGGTGGGGGTCTCAATCCCAATCAAGCACTGGTGCATTACCTGATGGCCATTGGCAGGTGGGGGAACCTCATGAATACAGTTGACAATGAGTGAGAGATGTATGTGAGTGAGGTTCATAAACACAAGGTTTGTAAACATGAGGTGTCTGGCTAAAAGGTTGTCGTGATGATGAAAAAAATGCCGGCAGTGGTTGTCATCGCCTTGTTCATTGTTGCAAGGTCCCAAATGGTCAGGTACAGCCTGTTTTTAAGCAAGACAGGTCTCACAGATGTGAGCTAGGTGCATTTGGTATTGATGCAGCATCCTCTGCCCAGTCAAAACATGTGGGTGACAGGGAGGATTGGGGGGATGGTGAAATGGCTTGTTCACGGGGGTTCTGGGGTGAGCTGGGTGGATGCAACAGATTCTGGGGCTGTCCTGAGGCTTTGGGTGAGGTGTTCTGTCACTTCAGAGCTGTGGGCTGTGGTTCTGAGAATGGCAGGGCAGAGGGTTGAGCTGTTGTCATCAGATGCATCATTGATGATGTAATGGGGAGAGGTGGGTCTAGAAGGGGGGGACCAGGTGGTGTGGGGGGCATCGTGGATCGTTGTTGTGAATGGGGGGGCTGGCAGAATTTATCTGTCAAGTGTGTGACATGTTCAGATGAATGTGTCTGTACAACTTCGCATAATGGCATTTTCTGGGGTGTAGATGGGCTCTGTGTGTCATTTAGGGCTTGCTGGGGTGTACCTGCAGCTGTGGTGGTCATCTGAGTACTTGACAAGGCCCTAGACACTGTTTCATGGGTGGTTACAGCAGTCTTTGTCATCATCATTGGTGGTGATGTGGCAATGAAATGGCGGGGCTCAGAGCATGAACTGAAGGGCTGGGGAGTGAGCTGGGGAACTGTAGGTTGTGGTGGTGGTTCTCGACATTGTTGGCGTTGTTGATGGTGGCTGTGCAGACATTGTTAATGATGACATGGTGGGTCTGGTGGGCTCATTGGGTGGAGCTGGGTTCAGTAGAATGGGCTGGGGGCTGTCATTGGTCTGTATGGCTGTCTCACAGATGTTGCAAAGCTTGACAGACATCCCCACATCGTTCAGTAGATGTTGCGGCTCATCATCGTGCATAGTTTGCATGGCAGCATTGACGGAGGTGGGAGTGTTCATACCTGTCATTTCCTGAATCATCAACTCTGTTTGTGCACTCTCATTGACCTTGGTCCTCTCATGTTTTGTCTCCCATTTTTCTCATTCCTCTGTTCTCCCTTTCTTGTACTCGAGCTTGCCTGTTACCTCCTGTTCTTCCTTCCCCTCATGGAGTCCCATTTCATGACCTTCTCTCCAGCCATTCTTGTATGCTCATTCCTCTGCATGTTTCATATTCTCAAACTCTTCTTTTCTACCAACCTTCTTCCCTTCCTCAAGAGCTCTGGTTTTCACATTTTCCAGGAGTTCCACTATGACATTCTGCAGTGAACTGTTGCAGATGATGGCTGTTGACGTGGCTGTCATGGGGTTACAGAAATGGCCGATTTCGGCAAAGGTGCTCAGGGTAGGAACTCAGGAGTTCCCAGGTCCAGGCATATCGATAGCTGGGGTGCCAAATGGCAGGGACTGTAACAGGTGCTAAGACTAGACTAGTTATGACTGTAGACTGAAAAACTGGAGCTGGGCATGTTGTGATCTGGCTCGCAAGACAAAAAAGCAAGAGCAACAAAAAAAAGCTGGGGTATGAGAACCAACTAAGCAGTGGTGAAAAGAGCTAAGCAGTAGTACGCGAGTTGAATTGCACTCTCATCACCAAGATGGAGATGCCAGAGGTGTCTCCTATAGTGATGGTGGAGGCTGCTGCTAGGATTGTGTGACCATGACTATAACATGCGGGTGACTACTGACTACATGATCACATGACTGCCCAATCACACTACTCCATCTACCCATCTCCAAAAATGGCGATGTCCTCATTGCCAGGGAAAAAGATAAAACAAAACAATAGGCATAACAATAATGTAGACAATGTAGCAGGAAAAATTCCAAATGATGAGAGAAAAAAGAAAGAAAACTCAACAAGGGGGTGTCCATCCCAATGCCTGAAGGGCCCTACTCAAGTCTGCAAGTTGGGGGTTCTGATCCCAGTCTAACTTTGGAACAGGAGCTGGTGTCAGGGTAGTTCCAAATGAAATGATGATGACAGGCTTGCCTGGTCCTGAGCCAAGGGGGTACCATCAGGTGACAAAAGGTTGAGGTGGCACGAGAGAAGGCCAAGGTGGATGAGAATATTTTCAAGGCGAAAAAAATTGTTGGGGGGCTCGTCATTGCCTCATTCATCATCGCAGGGTCCCCAATGGCTGTCTACAGTCTGTTTTCAGAACTGAGAGATCTCAAGGCTGCATGATGGGGGCAGCAGGTAACAACATGGCATCATCAGCCCAATCAAAATGTGTGTGTGGTGGCGAAACGGCTCGTTTGTGGCCAGGCTGGGGTGAGTTGGGGTGTACCAGGAGTGATGGGGTGACAGGCAGTGAATGGGGGGCATTGACAGTTGTTGACAGCATTGTTATTGACATGGCAGTGGTGTGGGACATGGGCAGTGGTGAAACAACTTGTTTCAGGGGTTTCTGGGGTGAGCTGGGGTGTTGGGACATGTTTTGAGGGTGTTCTGGTGTGCCTGGTAGGGTGTTTCGCTGTTCTAGAGCTGTGGTCTGTGGTCCAGAGTGGGGCAGTGCAGGAGTTTCAGGACTCATCAACAGAGGTGTCAATGATGATGTGGCAGTTGTGCTGTGTAGTTTGAGGTGTGGAACAGGGGACAGGAGATTGAGCTGGGGGGGGCTGGGTCATCTGGGGTGGCTCCTAGACTGTCTTTGGTGCTCCTGGTGGAGCAGGGTCGCTCCGTCAAGTAAACAACATGTTCCAGTGAATGTGTCTCCTTGTCCTGGCATAGCGCCATTGTATGGGCTGCAAATGGCCTCTGTGCATCATTTATGGCCTGGTTAGCCATCTCTGGTGTGGCAGAGAGGATGGTTGACCCGAGGTACATTGATGTTGGTCAGCTTGTCACATGGTTCTGGATAAGCTAGTGGGTTCAGAAAAATAAGAAACTGTACAAACAAGCTGTTGACTCGTTGGATGAGAACAGGTGTGTTAGCGATGCTAGGAAATGTGTTCGATGCAAAACATGTGGGGTGTGATCAACAAACGATCGGAAATGCGATTGATAAGATCACATGAGATGATCATTGAATATAGATGAAGGTTCAGTCATCAAAATCAAGTAAAACTATGGAGAGGTGGCTCCCTTAGTTTGTAATTAAGAAATAGGTTTGGGACTTGGAGACTTGGGCCTGAGAGGCTGTAAACTTGAAAACATGGGGACTTAGCTTAGTCTCTACACCTTGTTGTGTAGAGGACTTGAGGGACTTGAGGGAAATCTTAAGGACAGATCATAAAAGAGTGAGTAAAGCTTTTTTCGATGCTCCATTCGACAGGTGGGAGGGCACCTTTATACAAATCAGGTACAGCATACTGCAAACAACCCCATCACATATGTTCTCTTGTGTCAACAGGACCAAATGACATGAAAGCTAAATTAATTAACAAACAAGGAAAAAGAATGAAAGCTCGAAAACCAAAAAAGAAGATACTTGTGTGCATGTGGTAAGTGGTCTTAAAGTGGCATCATCAAGTCTTCATCAAGGGGTTTCAGCAACCAGGGATGTCTCAGGGATTTAGTGCTGTTCCGGCCCGGCTTGGCCTCAAAGCCGCAGCTTTGGCTTGGCCCAAGGCGGCTTTGGCTTCCTCAATCCTTGGGCCGAGCCAAAGCCATCAGCTAGGGCTTGGCCTTGGCCTGGCCTGGCTCAGGCCGCAGCTTTTATATTGCAGAATGTATTTTTTTTGCCTCATGTACCCGGAGCATGTATGATATTAATC
>QLOK01042946.1:0-33865 GCA_003313805.1 Tricholoma flavovirens
TGATAATGCATAATTTGGTTGCTGAACCTATGCATTATCCAATATGCATTATGCACCCTATTTCCCCGCGTTCCATGGTGGTTCTGGTCTGAAAGCCATGCAGTATGAAAATATCAACTGTAGTTGAAGACCTCCATTGTGGCTCATCAAATCCGAATGGGGACATCATGAAGACAAAAGGACTGGAAAAGGCAAGTTACCTGCTTGGCCTCCACACGAGAACGAAATGGTACATAATATTGTCTATTCTGTGCATAATGCTACTTTTAATTCATCCTCATTTTCAGGTTCATCAATGATGATTGCATTTGTCATGCACATCCAAGATGACATGGCAAATGGCAAGATGGCTTCCATTGCAATTGAGGACCTCGAAGACCAAGGGACACTGCCACAACTCCAAAAAAGGTCGAAGGACAAAGAAAACAGGCCCAAACATGGGCCGCAGCTTCCTCGTTTCAAGCTTACGGGCTGTGCACGCAGAAAAGTGTGAGCAAAAGTGTGAATCAGCGCAAGTTGTGAATTGCGATCGGGCAAGGCTGGGAGTCAGTGTGAACGGCACGGACTTTTCCGCGCCAAATTCGAACTCCGCCTCACAACAACTTCGCCCTGACCCCGATGTAAGGATTGAAAATGGCGTGACTTCGAGGACTAATACGTGTCTGCGCGTTATAATTCGGATCAACGTCGACCCTTTCGAATTTTGCGATGAGTCTCTAACCTCATCGTTTAGTTTTTCATTGTCATGCCAGAATCATTAAGACCTATTGTCATCGTAACAGGGGCGAACAGGCAAGTTTCATTTATGTGGTAGTTCAGAAATATAACACCGACTTCAGCGGGGTCGGCTTCGGCATCTGCCAACGCCTTCTTTTCCAACTATGCCATACCAATCCATCCGACGCAAAACCGCAGAAATTTTCACGGCAAGTTGTGGATGTGGATCCTGGGTTCCAGATACCACCCTCTGGATGTGACAGCTTGACAATCATTATGGCGTGCAGGAATGCGAAGCGTGCGGAGGCAGCCTGTACGAAACTGTTGAAGCTGCTGGACACGTATGTCACAAAACTAAAGAATCAGCCGGGCTATGATGGCCACGCCGAGGTATTCCAAAAGAATGTTGTTCTTGACACGAGAGAGCTCGACCTGGCGATTATGGGTAGCGTATTCAAGTTCGCCACGGGAGTTACCCAAACGTATGCGCTTCTTTACGCGACCTTACGCGTTTTTCATTTGTTGATCTCATGTTTGATATTTAGATACCCTTACGTCTCTCACTTAATATGTAATGCGGGCCTTGTCAGCTTCAAAAGTCTTGATTGGGTGACGGCTTGGGCTCAGGTCTTCACCGATTTCGTAGGCGCCATCTCGGCGCCCCGGTTCATCAAGCAACATGTAGGAGAGCTTAGCGTGGACGGGCTCGGATGGGTCTGGCAATGTAACGTGTTTGGCCATTTCGCGTTGGTAGGTTGTCTTTGTTTCCCAAGAAAAGCAAGCAATTCACGTAATCCACCACAGTTTCGCGCCATTGAGCCTCTGCTGTCCTCGACATCCTTCCCTTACCCCGCACGCGTAATCTGGATGTCGTCGATAGAAGCATCGCCAGCTCGCTATAGTGGACTGGAAGACTGGCAAAGTAAAACGACAGAATACTCATACCAGAGTACCAAATATCAGATGAACATCCTCGCGACCCATCTTGACAACCTAAGTCTCGTTCAAGCACAACAGCCATCATCGCAAACCGCGGTGATACGTCATATGATCAGTGACCCCGGGTTATGCTCGACAAATGTTAACAGAGACATCACTGGACCTTTCATGAATACTCTAAAACTCATTTTCTTCTACATTGTACGTCAGGATGTAGCAAAACTTAACCCGCACAATCTGATTATTGTATAGGCTCGCTTTTTTGGCTCAGTAATCCACACAATCGACCCCTACAAAGCCGCCATAAGCGCCGTGCACCTTTCGCTCGCTCCACTTACCATCCTGACCTTCTGGCTTCCTTCCTTCACGCCGTCTGGTGATGTTCAGCCTGGGCCGCCATCCACCCCAGTGACATTCGGATCTGCCGCAGACCGCTGGGGCATTGGAATGGTGAAGCTGGAAAAGATTAAGGAATGGGAAAAGCACAAGGGTGATGCGGCGGACCTTTTGGTTAAGTGTGACGAGCTATATCAGTCACTCAGGAAAGCGCAGGAGGTCACAATGGACTGTGAAACTGTGATTAATCATGCTTGAGATGAGAAATCATATGCGCCAATTTATGCAGCATTATTTACCTAGTAATACACAGTAGTTCATAATTATACACTGTCGTTGTGTTTCCAGTCTACCACTCGTCCAACGCGTCCTCCATTTCCTTCCTCCACCTCTTCTGAATCTCGATAGTCTCCCGGAAGATTTGATATTTGGCCTCAAGCAACCTCTTCTCCTTCGACGACGCGTTTGGCGCCACCAACGTCCCCGCAGGTGTCATTTCGACCTAACGTCATCCGTCGTCAGCCAAAGCATTGAACCAACAGAGGAACGCAGTCCACCATGATATCCCAAAACAAGTGCGCCTGTTGCTCACCAGTCATCTCCTTCACTTTGCTCCCCTTCGCGTCGGCCTCCGCTGCAAAGCGCCCAAGCATTGCTGCACCTAGCACTACTGCCGTCCCGTCCTCCGCGGGCAGCACCACCGGCATGTTGCATACGTTGGCAAACAGCTGCATCAGTTCCCGATTCTTTGCCTGTCCGCCGCTCATGTAGATAGATGTGATAGTGTGTCCGTTAACGTTTAACTCGTCGACTATGTGCCGCGTTTGGAGCGCAATGGACTGGAGGGTTATATTGTATTTTCGGGCGAGGTCGTTTAGGCCGTCGTCCTATGGGGGAAGTAAATTTCGCGTAGAAGGGATGTATGTAATATTATGAGTACCAGCTCGAGGCCGACTATGGATCCACGCATTCGCGCGTCTGCGATGGGAGATCTATTTCCTGAGTTTGCGCAATCGTGAGTGAGTTCGACTCGCTTAGACGTACATACCATGAAAGTCAGGGTACATATGCATATCCTTCGTGAGCTCTGTGAGAGACTCAACGCCACTTTCGTCCCGGAGCCTCTCCAAGATTTCCAGAAGCACTGAACTGTCGTTATAAGAACAGCGCCGGACATTAAATGATGAAAACGGACCGACATGAATATTCTTCTGCTGTTCCTTACCCAGATCAACTAGTTTGGAATACGCCGGGTGGGTCGTAAGAATGAAGTCAATCAACTATGAACCACATGTGTCACTGGGAAAGTGATATAAAAACATTTTAAATGGGGCTTACGGAACCCGTCGAGGATTGCCCGCCCTCGTTCATCCACCATCCACAGAACACGGCATTCTTGACGTGAATGGAATCAAATAATGAATATAGGGCCGGATAAGTAACCACACCTTATATGGGCCCCATACGCCATTAACAAAGATTCCTTTCGGGCTCTGAAATGATTGACTCCATCCAATTCTAGAAAGGTCAGGACAATGTGGAAACCGACCTGCACGATGTGACAAGTGCTAGTACCAGCTACAACAGCCAGTCTATGTTGTGAATCTTGGAGGAGGGAAGGACCCGCGGAAGATAATTCCCCATTTTCATTCTTGCATTTCGCAGCGACAGTCCCCAGCCAGCCAGCATACCTTCATACAGCAACAGAGTTAGTTCGGCCATTACACACTAGAGAAGAGAACTTACGCATCAATCAACCCACTACCTACCGGCGTGCCCTCTACCAGCCCAAACTCTTCTGCCGCTCTCTTCGAAAGCCCCTTTCCCACAGGTAAACCCGCTGTCAGGACATTTCCCTTCGCGGCACCGATCTGTGCAAACTCGTCCACCACAATTTGGCCGAGCCCAATCTCTTGGAAGAAATCTGACTGCCACCCATCCTTTGGAACAAAAGAGCACTTGCAAGTAACAGAGCAAGTAGAACGGGTGCTGTCTGTTGTTGCGCGGTACGTGAGGAAGTCGGGAAGATCGAAAAACTGGCAGCGTCCAAATAGGGCGGATATCATGTTGTTCTTGATCCACAAGATTTTAGGAACTTCCATCTCGAGCTATACAAAAAAATTAGTAGTGGAAAAGTTGAGCAGCTTCCCTCCGGACGTACACTCATAGCTCCACCGAGATAATCCAGCACGACAGAACTGGTACGATTGATGGTCTCAGCTTCTTTCTCTGCTCTGTGATCGGCCCATAGCACAATATTGCGATCGCCGTGCTGTCCAAGCTGATTTCCTTTCGTCACCACCACAGGCTCACCTTCCAGGTCAGTGACGGCAAGAGAACAAGTCGCATCAAACCCCAAGCCCTTCACTGTAGATGCTAAGACTTTTGATTCTGTCAAACATGCCTTTATTGCCTTTGAAATACTCGACCAGATATTGGCCGTCGATTGTTCGAAAATCCGGTGATCATTGGGATCGCGATAAGTAATCGTCTCCTGGGTAGACGAAGCTACGACGGTGCCATCTCCCTTGATGAGAGAGGCTCGCGCAGAACCCGTGCCGACGTCGATACCGAAGTAATATTGTTCAGACGACATGGGAACTCAGCACTAAGAACTAATGTCGTGAACTCGATTTGTGGCGGTGGAATTGGCCGAACTCGCGGGCCGACTCGAGTCCTCATGTCGATGAAAAGACTACACAACGATTCAGACTTGTATTAATGCGAGGAAGATTTGACGGAAAACATGTTTCTTATGTGATATGGATTACATGTGCCTAACAAGCATAACAACGGCGAGCAATAAGGGCCTAATCTGCTGATGCTGTTACTCGTGCTTTGAAAGAGCCATCAGAATACAGGCCGGAAGATTGAAGACATGGGATACACACTGTAGATCAGCTGCGCTGAATGGTGCACTATCGGCTTGATATGGCCCTCCTTCTCCATATGTCTGATAGCAATGCGCGCAAGGCTGCCGTTGACTTTTAACCGGTCGATAAGGATACTCTGGCTAATGAACTTGAAGGTGGGGACTTCCTTCAGGATGCGATCGTAGGTGGCCTTGTCAAGGGTGACTGCGTGGACTGCCTTGTCCTTAACCTTTCCCTTCGACCACTTCTTTTTCTTTGCGGATTTTCCACCGCCTGACGGTGCGGCTGCTTTAGCTTTGGCCTGGAAAGCACGAGGTCAGCACAGAATCGCATTTCGACATCCAAAATCAATTCAATGCATCCAGCTAAAATTCCCAAGATGAAGTATCATCATCGCAGATGCATGGAATTACAGATAGCTTCGTGCCAAAGAAACCAAGAAAGCTACTCACCATTAACGTGAAGGACCGTCGTCGTTGAGTTGAGTCTTCTTGTGGATGAAACTTTGTGCAATCACCGTTGTGTGTGGTTTGTTTGCCCCGATAACGTAAGCCGGGCAGACGCGACTCACTGGGACACGTCGAACAAGTTCAAGTTGAGAGACCGAAGCGTGTAGACGATGATTCCATGGATGCTGATACTGGCTCTTCCGCTGACCGTTGCCGGCGTCGACAAGACTTTTGGTGTTCGCCCTGATCTGATTTCAAAATATGTTCCTCTAGCGTCGGGAAATTGGAAGTGCTTGGACGGGTCGAATGAAATTCCTTGGGCGTTCGTGAATGATGATTCGTGTGACTGTCCCGATGGCAGTGACGAGCCAGGTCTGGTGCAAAGGGGTGTCTGTGTTTCTGAGTGGTCGCTGAATGTTAGGTTTGGACAGGGACGAGTGCTTGTCCGCAGAGCATGTTTTACTGCCTGAATAAAGGACATATCGGTGCAAGTATACCGAGCACTCGGGTAAACGACGGAATTTGTGGTGGGCACCTAGATTCATTACTCCTATGAAGAGAATTCTCATACGAGCGCAAGAATCCGAATGCTGCGACGGATCGGATGAGCGGTCGGGTGTGTGCAAGAACGTGTGCAACGAGGTCGGTGAAGCGTACAGGAAAAAACGCGACGAGCAACGCAAAATTCAGAAGACAGTAAGCTATCTCGTATTTCCACGTATCCGTGGCTTGACCTTGCAGTACAGGGCTCCAAAATACGGTCTACCTACATCCAATTTGCTCACAAAGAGAAAAAACGACTGGAGGTCCTTGTGGAGGATCTAGCTCAGAAGATCGAAGTGAGCGAGAAAGAGGTTGCTCGGTTGAAAGGCGTGTATCCTTAGCACCTTTCCTAGTGCTAGCCCGTTCTCACTTCTGTCTAGACATTGCCGACCGTACTGAATCTCTCTCACAAGCGGCTCTCGATCACAAGCAACAGTCACGTCAGTTTCATGCAACATATCGCTATCTCCTTCACTAATTCCATCCTAGCATTATATCGCTCTCTTCTGGACCACTCCAATGCCCTCAAGTCTCTCCAGCGCGAACACAAGCAGCACCTCGAGCGCGAAAAAGCCCTCGGCGAGATCCTCAATGCGCTCCGATCTGGTTATAACCCGAACTACCAGGACATGGCCGTCCTTGAAGCCGTGCGCGGATGGGAGGAGCTTGCAGGCCTTCCACACATCAATGAAGTCCGAAAGGATGGTGAGAGTAAAAACGATAACCAGGCGCCTGACTCCGAGGCGAAAGACGAGAATGGGGCTGGAAACGAAGAACAAAATGACGACACGTGGAGCGCAGAGAGACTTGAGCATGAGCTCGATGGGCTAGCCGCGACAGACTACCTCTCGCTATTGTTGGAATATGAGGAACACATTCGTGCTCCCCTCGCCAGCGAAGTCTTTATCTGTAAGCTATTCAGTTCGCTTGTCATATATAACGCTGATCGCATGCGGTGCGGAAGTGTTTGACCCGACATCGTATCTCCCAGATTTATTCATCCCACAATACGAGGGATTCCGACACACGTTGCTTTCGTGGCTTAAGAGGTTTGGAATCGTGCGTGGGGAGGATGATAGTGCTGCTGGTGAATACCCCGCCCAACTGTCATGTTTGCATTCCTCACTAACCGTTTATATATCGTTCTCAGCGGATTCGACGCGTGCACGTCAGGCATTTACCGACGCCCAATCGGCCTTGGAACGCCTCAAGACGGACAAGACGGATGCTGAGGATGACATCAAAGAGATTTTCCATATCGACGGCTTCGGTCGTGAGGGGGAGTGGAAAAAACTTGATGGACAGTGCGTACAGACTGATTCAGGAGAGTACGTTCCTTCGTTCGCTTCATGTTACCGACCCAGATGGGCTTACATAGATATTTTATTTCTCTGTAACACAGTTACACCTATGAACTGTGTTTCTTCGGCGAGGCGAGGCAGATACCGAAGAATGGGGGATCAACTTTTAGTCTTGGGTGTGTATCGCTGCCCTCCACTAATGACCAATACCCCGTTAAACAATGATCGTGTATGACAGAAAATTCGAATCCTGGAATCCTTCAGCCGACGTAAAACCTGGCGAACCGGAATATTACAAGATGCAGGTATATCAACACGGTGCCAGGTGTTGGAACGGGCCTGAGCGGAGCGTCGTGGTATGCCCCCTTCTCCGACCGTATTTTATGCACTAATGACACATCCTACCCAGCTTCTCCTAACGTGCGGCACCGAAAATACCCTACTGACCGTGGTAGAGCTCGAGAAATGCGAATATCAATTTACTGGGACGACACCAGCGCTCTGTCTGCCCCTCGATGCGGAGGGCAGGAACAGAGACGAACTCTGATGACGTTTTCCATGTTCGCTCAATGTGTAAATTGTTAGGACCCTGGTCTGGGATGGAGTACAGTCACGGTAGACAAGGATAAGGATATAGACGAAACCTATCAGCTGGCGTGGTTTTGTTTTCTATATGCACTGTCGTAGAATTATTATGTACAACACAACGCCTTGTCCAGACACATTACTATAGCTAGTACTTGTATCCACTGCCCACGCGCGCTCTACAATGAAGGCTCAATGTTAAACATTAACATAATTTAGTATGCAGATGTGACGTATGATGGGATGAGATGCATGGATACAATATAACAACTTCGAAGTAATGTAGTGTGCGCACACCATGAGACGGATATCGCTACGACAGAAAAAATAAATCACAGGACAAGACTCCGCGTTACTCTCAAGAAGTTTGCGTTCCAGGCTTGAATCAACCTGGCTGTGGCACTTTAGTAAGCATATTTTTTTTCAACACGGCTTCCAAAACGACTTGCTTGATGTCACAATCACCTCGTCATATGGTCGTTGATACTCACGACCAGCCCCAGATACGTCTCCATAGTCGACTACCTGCACGACTTTGCATGGATCAATATCTAACATATGTGAAGGCGGGGATTAAGTGAGTCAGTGACTCCTTACTAATCATTCTTTTCTGCCGCGGCAGGTTCGTCTGGACTCTTCACTGGCTTCTCTTCACAATTTGATTCTCCCGGTTCACCCGGAATGCCTCTCGACTCTGGCGGCTTACTCTCACGAATAGCATTATTCCATTGGCGAAACGTGTACACTGCTAGCTGTCTGGAATATTGTTGTTTTTGTTGTGAAATCGTCTGGGTGTTCATAATCGGAAAGTGAGAGAGGGAGTGCGGTGATGGTAATCATCCATCTTGCTCCTATATTGTATTCAGAGGAGCCGCTATGCGGGGTGTCAGCTTACAAGCTCCATCATGACGCTTGGTCGCGGAGTCAAATGAACGTACGCTCCCACTGACTCGTTCTAGATAAATGGAAGTCGTGCCCCTTCATCTGCAGCAGCCAAAAACGAATAAAACGAGTGATATGGAGAGCCCTTACTTCCTGGATAGTTGAGGATGGGAGATGGCTTACGGCCACATTTTTTAAAATTAATGTTATCCCCGCCAACGTCACGTGAACAGGTGTGACAAATCCAAATCAGGCGAAAAAAGCTGACAGCCGATATCATGTCGATGGGCCCCTTCACCTCTGGCAAGGGCAGATTTGTTGGTGGAAAATAAATATTTGATATTACATTGATATTACATTGTCAATTTGAGAGCCTAATTTTATTGTAATGCAAATTTATTGTCTTATGTAGAACATTCTCATAAATTTTGTTGCAAGGCAAATATGAGGTCCGAGTCAATATCATAAATGTAGTCAGCATACATATCTGCTCACCGGCCAATTGGATGCCATTCCGATGAATATAATTGTGAACTAAATGAAAAATATGTGATAAGGATTTGGATTGTAACTACATTCATGAGAACATTCTACACAAGACAATAGATTTGCATTACAATAACATTGAGTTCTCAAATTGACAATATCATATTAATATAATATCAAATATTTTCTGCTCACAAATACTCCCTTGCCAGGCGCTTGACGATGGCCTCTATTTACTGTGGGTCACACTGAACCAAATTGGATCTCACATCATCAAAATTGCAGTGGTCCACTCAGATTGCTTTTGAGAGCTACAATAGGATATAAAGAAGTGTTCTATATACTACATATGAAAAAGGAATGAGAATAAAAAATACAATAATTGTTGTAGAGGAGCAAGTCTAAAATTGTAAAAAGCAGGGTAGCAGGTCAGAGCTTGACAATGAGGAACAGGCCCAGAATGACAGATTATGGGGGATTCAATAGGCTCATGGAATCTTGGGGATAGACTGATAGTGGCAGCTTTAGTACTTGTGGCCATGTTGTGGAAAGACTCAAAAGAGAGGCAGTTGAAAATTGAGGGATATGTCAGGAAATGGCTCATATGAGTAGGACAGGGTCATCCTGTGCAAGTTTCAACCATGAGAGTGTTGCTAAATACAATGTATAAGTACCACATATACCATAGCTAGGATTTGGCACACATACCAAGGCTGTAAGGGCAACCTTATGATCAGAGTCCTAAGAACTCAATACTTGCAAGGGAAATCCAAAGAGAAAACTCTAAGGAGTCCATTGCAAGGCTGAAGTATGTATAGGGAGGGCATGCGACATTCTAAAATAATCCAAGCTCCTTTCAGCCTAGCACTAATTCAGATCCAGGGTCGTGTTCCCATCCAGGGGCCTCCATCAGCCAGTGATGGTGTCCACATCAGGCCCCGATTGGTAATGGCTGTGAGAAGGCATCCTCAATTGTTTCTGCAGGCACAATGACTGCACAATGGGTTTGTGCAAAGGTGCAATCTGCAATGACAGTTTGCACAACAGTGTTGACTGCGAGGATGGGGATGGTATGACAGGAGTTGGTTGAATGTCATGTTGGGATGATTGTAGATGGTTTGCACAGAGGGCACCTTGATTGTGCAAAGGCCCCTTTGTTGCAGAAACATTTGTGGCTGTGCACAAACATGCACAAACCATTGTAGGGGCTTGTCAGGTGTTCCCCTTACATCACCCCCCCTCCCCCCCTCTTAAGGTGCAGCACCCTGATGTGCAAGGTTCTGTCAATGTGGATATCATGGTCAGAATCCCATCTGTTCAAAGGTGAGTGCATTAATCCACTTTGGCACATTTGGATGAGCCCTATAGAAGTCCACAATCAGTTCTGCGGCATCAAGATCCTCTTCTGGAATCCATGAATTCTCTTCATGCCCATAACCTCTCCATCTGACCAGATGCTGCAACTTCCTACCCTTCATCCTGCTGTCCAGCACCTCCTCCACCTCATACCTCTCCTCTCCTCCTACAATCTCGGGGGGCAGTGGCAGTTTCACATGGTGACCTTCAATTGGGTCCAGCAGAATGGGCATGAGCTTGACCAAGTGGAAGACTGAGTGTATTCATGCCATCACAGGGGTAGTAGGAGGTGATAGGCATGTGAGCCAACAGAACAAACGACTGGGTACAGCCCCAGGAAGCAATGTGTGAATTTCTTTGTGGGTCTAGTTGTGCTAATGTCCGATGCATCCAAGAAGACCTTCTCACCAATTGCAAAAACTGGCATGGGAATGCACCTCTGGTTATAGTACCTTGCCATATCATTCTTCGATTTTGCAAGGGTGGTGTGAGCCTCCTCCAATGTCAATTTCATCTGATCCACGGACTTGTTGACTGCCTTGAGCCCTGATGGTTGCTGATGGTGCTTGAACCCCATTTGCAGGTGTCAGCCAGTATCAATGAAGAAGGGGGAGTGCTGTGTAGATGAGTGGACATGGTTGTTGTACATGAATTTGCCCAGAGGTAGCAGGGTGTCCTAGTCATTCTGGTGCTCATTCACAAAAATGTGAATGTACTGTTCAAGCTCTTGATTGACTTGCTCAGTCTGCCCATTGGACTGTGGGTGATACGCTGTGGAGGCCAAAATGGTGATGCCCAGCAAGCAATACAATCTGTGCATGAACTGCACTATGAACTGTGGTCCCCGATCTGAGAGCATCGACTTCAGCAACCCATGCAGTTTTCACACATTCTGAAAGTATAATTGTGCTGATCCCAGTGCCATCACGGTGGTGTGAGTGGGTATGAAATGGCTGCACTTGCTCACCAAGTCTACCACCACCACCATTGCATCAAATACATGGGAGTCAGGAAGTTCAGTGATAAAATCGACACTTACCATGTCCCAGTGATTTTCTGGGACTGGGAGGGGGTGTAGTTTGCCAAAAGGTCAGTGCTTCTGCACCTTTGTGTGCAGACACAGATCACAGGCCTTGCAGTACTGACCTACAAAGCATGACATGTTTGGCCACCAGTAGTTGCATGAGATGAGTTCAAGCACCTTCCAGCGCCCCACATGTCCACTGATCTTGGAGTCATGATGCTGTTCCATGATTCTGTGCCATAAGTCTGGTATGAGTGGAACATAAATGTGATCACAAAACCTCCATAATCCATCCTCTTCTGTCCACTCTGAGCTTTGCAAGGTCTTGCCCTTTACCCTATCCAACTCTTTCATTGCTAACACCACTGCATCTTTGCTCTTTCCATCCCAAACCCCTTTCTGCACTTCCTGCAAGATGTTTCACTCAGCTCCCTTGACTGTCATCCCTTTGAGCGCATGAAGCATGAAATATTCAGGGTGGAGGAGGGTTGTGTCACAATTGTTGTCAGCGTCATTAGCATGATCAGCTTGCCACAAAAGTGCATCACATTTACCCATACTTTTCCCAGGATGGTGGTGCATAATGAAGTCAAACCATGAAAGATACAGTGACCAATGTGCTTGTCTGTGATTGAGCTTTTTTGCAGTCATGAAATACTCCAGGTTCTTGTGGTCAGTCCAGATCTCCACCTTATGCTTTGCACCTTCAAGGAAATGCCTCCATTCCTCTAGCGATCTCATTACTGCCAGCATCTCCTTGTCATGTTGTGACAGTACTGAGCCAGTCACATAGTCTGAGCTATCTGCCTCAATGCGAATGCTTTGGAATCATCAGCAAAACAGAGAATAGGGGAGGATGTGACCCAATCCTTAATCTCATCAAAAGTGCCTTGTTCCAATGGTCCCCACTCCCATTTGCACTCCTTCTTAGTGAGCTCGAAAAGTGGCTTCACATGGCACAAAAAGTCTTCAATAAAGTGGCAGTAGAAGTTTGTGAACCTTAGGGAGGACTGTACCTCTTTGCACATTGTGGGGGTGGGCCATTCGGTGACTCTGGCTACCTTAACAGGATCCATACAAATTTCACCCTTGGAGATGATGAGTCTGAGGTACTCTATCATTGTTTGCTTGAACTTGCACTTGTCATGTTGCAAAACAACTTGTGCACACGAAGGTGCTCCAGGATGAGGCATGTAATGCACTGATGCTCATCGATCAACTTTGTGAAAATGAGGATGTCGTCCAGGTAGACACAGACCACTCCTTCCATAATGAGATCCTGAAAGATTTCATTCATCATTGTTTGGAACATGGAAGGGAAGTCTGTGAGTCCGAAAAACATCACCAATGGTTCAAAAAGCCCACAATTTGTGTGAAAAGCAGCTTTCCACTCGTTGCCCATTTTCATGCGCACATTGTTGTACCCCCATTGCACGTCGAGCTTCGTAAAGTATTTCATGCCTCATAGTTGATTCACCAATTCAGAAATCAGCAGCAGCAGATATCGGTTTTTGATGGTAAGGGTGTTTAGAGCACAATAATCTTGTACAAGCTGGAGGGATCCATCCTTCTTCTTGATGAAGACGACAGGGGATGCCATTGGCAAATTCAGGGGGTGAATGCAGCCAGTGGCTAGGTTTTCCTGGATGAACTCATCAATTTTGGCCTGCTTGTTGGGTGCCAGGGGGTAGACCTTGCAGCTAGAAGCTTTTGTGCCAGGAATGAGTTCGATCGCATGATCCCATACCTTTCGGTCTGGCAAGTAGTCAAATGATGACTTTGCAAATAGATCCTCAAACTCATAGAAGTGGGCAGGGACAGACTCATGGAAGGACTTCAGTTGTGCATTCTTATGGAAGGCCTCTGCCAGCCACTGTGAAATATTGGATGTGGTGTGAATGAATTCCACTTCGCAGGGGATGGTAGTGATGAAGATGCAGTCTCCCTCTTCGAACGAGTCCTCATGCGAAAGGGGAGGTTCCTCATCATCATTATCGTTGTCCACCAGTTGTGCAAGGTCAGGAATGTCTTCCATCTTGACATCAGGGGTGGGCATGGGGCCCACATGACAGGCATGAATGCTGGTGCTTTCCTGCAAAGTGCTTTGTGCTCTTCATTCATCTTGTTCTGACAGGTGTGACAGTGATTTGGGCATCAACTCATTTTGAACTCCCCAGTTTGCCAGTCCACTTCAGGGTTATGCTTGCAGAGCCAGGTGAGGCTGAGGATGACATCTTGCTTGCTGATGCCAGTCACTGCAAAGGTTGCCTGTTCAGAATGGTTGTGAAAGTGCAGTAGGACTTCTATGACCTCTGAGATGTCACCTGCCTCATTCAGTGAACTGTCAACATTGAACACAGGGATGGGTTGGCTAAGTGCCTTTGTCACAAGGTGGTTTTGCACAATGATGCAGAACTGACAAACAACCCAGTGGTGCTGCAATCAAGAGGCACCTTGGTTGCATGCACAGCACCTGTGTCAGTGGTCTGTGGCAATACATTGAGCTTGAATGAGTGAGGGCTCAGGGTTGTTGCTATGACATAGCACTTGGGGAGTCACTTCTCCCAGTTAGGGCACTTCTGAAAGCGCGAACAAGGAGAGGGAGGGGGTAGTATGGCTTGTGCATCATTCACAGAGAGATCAGTCAATGAAATAGAATTTGATTCGTACACTTCATCTACTGACAATACTGCAAAATGATTCTTTGCAGACAACAGTGGCATACTGCTCACTTGTTGTTGCTGTGAAAACCCCCCCTTTACTTCTACTGTAGGCTCCTCTTGTGCAAAATCCTGTCACTCCCTGCCATCCATGTATCGAACATTGAAACATGTATGACTGGGCTGTCTGCAGTGAAAGCAGACAAGTGCCGATCCATCCTTAGGCTTAGTTGGTGTGGGGGTACTCTGCACCAAAGGCGTGTATCGTGTTGAGGTGCTTGTGTGCACCATTGAGGGTAGGGTCCATGCCACAGTGGGAACAACCTTGTGGAACATGTTCCCAGGCTGCAGCATGGCCTCAGAGTGTGAGGCCATTCACAAAGACATGCGAAAAGCCTCATTTGCAATGCGATTCTCATTGCAGAGGATAGCTGCATCATACCATTGCTTTGGAGTGTTATCTGAAAGTTGTCCAGTGGTGAGACAGGCGACATGGTCCTGGATCTTTGAGTTGAGACCTTGTCTAAATTTGAGGATGATGTGCGAGCCCTCAAAGTACCGCACTTGATTGACCAATTCATGAAACTTGTCTACATACTTGTTGACAGTCCATGCACCCTAGAAGTACTTCACTGTCTTGAGCTCGGTCCATGAAGATTGGACCTTGTTCTTCAGACAGAAGTTGTTCACAAACTTGTCAGCAAATTTGGAGAAAGATGTGTAGTGGAGTCTGCTGCTCAGTTGGTAGGTGAGCATGAGTCAGTCCACAAACTGTGCAGCTTGTCTGCCCTTCATAAATGAGAGTGACCACAGGACCTGTGCATGCCCATCCACAAACTGGTGTGGAGTGAGGGCAAAGTAGAGTGCACATGAGTTCAGGAATGCTCATCCTTAGGAGCAATCACCTGAAAAGTCAGCTGGGGTCACCAGTTTGGCATGGGAGACTCCTGCTGATGTTTCACAATGGATCACTGAGATGGGAGACCCTGGGTCTGTGGGGTTGGAGATGCTTGGAAGCACGTGTGGCACTTTGCAATCTGTCTCTCACTGTGCAAGTATGGCCATCATCTGCATGAGCACTGTGAGTGTCGCCTCAATGTGCTGTAGCTGATCCTCATTGTCTGTCTCCATTGGAACATTGGTGGTTGTATAGAGAGGGGGAAGAATTGAGTGGAGGGATGATAATGAAGCTGATATAAGTCGTGAAGCAGGCGCAAAAATGTGTGAAATTTTCATAATATGAGTCACTGACTATGGTAACCTACTACCTTCAGTCCACCAAAGGGAGAGTTTTCTTCTGTAAGGGCAACCTTACAATCAGAGTCCTAAGAACTCGATACTTGCAAGGGAAATCCAAAGATTAGATTGAATAAACTATTAACAAAAAAAGCAAATACCTTGCAAGGGAAATCCAAAGAGAAAACTCTAAGGAGTCCATTGCAAGGTTGAAGTATGTATAGGGAGGGCATGCAACATTCTAAAATAATCCAAGCTCCTTTCAGCCTAGCACTAATTCAGATCCATGGTCATGTTCCCATCCAGGGGTCTCCATCAGCCAGTGATGGTGTCCACATCAGGCCCTGACTGGTAATGGCCGTGAGAAGGCATCCTCAATTGTTTCCACAGGTGCAACAACTGCACAATGGGTTTGCACAAAAGGTGCAATCTGCAATGACAATTTGCACAAGAGTGTTGACTGTGAGGATGGGGATGGTATGACAGGAGTTGGTTGAATGTCATGTTGGGATGATTGTAGATAGTCTGTGTGGAGGGCGCCTTGTTTGTGCAAAGGCACCTTTGTTGCAGAAACATTTGTGGCTGTGCACAAATGTGCGCAAACCATTGTAGGGGCTTGTCAGGTGTTCCCCTTACAAAGGCTTATTGACTTGGTCCTTGCCACTAACACCCCCATCTCTAGAATTTGCATGTCAAAAGATGACATGTTCTGCATGTTGTCAGGTGTCCTCCAGGTCTGGGAAATGGTTCAGCAGGCTCAAAGTTGGGCAGGAGGCAGGGCTGAATCATGGGGTTGAGACTGCAAAAGGAGTTGAAGAGAAAGGTTGTGTGGATGTTGAACAAGGTGGGGGTGACCCAGTACTCTGCTTGACCCAGTAAGGTAGGCATCACTAGGAACCATTTACCTTAGGTAAGTGGTTGTGACTAGGGCTGCACACCATGACCATATAGTATGGCATAGACAGACCTGTAGTATGGTAGCTGTACTCATGCTGTTGAGGCTCAGCTTGACTAGCCAGATGGATGGTAGATGGGACAGTCAACACCTGTCCAATGATGTTGAATTATGGCCATCAATGGGATTAGACAGCATTGATGGGAATCTCTGAACAAACCTTATTTTTTTTGTATATTAACATGCCAGTGATGCCACAGACCTTGAACAACTAGTGCACCACTTGCACCATTGCCACTGACACCATGCAAAAGCACATACTGGCCATACTTATCATCATCTTACTTTGATTTGAAATATGTCTTGTTGTTTCACATTTTCTTATTCATGTTCCTTTCATTTTTATTTGGTGATAGTGTCAAGCCTGTCAGACAGCACTCATGCTAGGTGTGCCACCAATGACTCAAGATACATTTTGATCATGTTTCAAGGCAATGCCAATTGTCTTATCATCAATATCAGAGACACAAGACCAACACAGGGGCCGCCACATCACTGTAATTGAAAAGAAAAATCAGGACAGGCTCACAGTGTCACCAAGGAAAAAAATCATGGTGAGGTCAAGACAAGATAAAATGCTCATGGAACCAACTAGATCTGCACAACTGTCATCTTGGTATGGCAGATCAGCCTGCTCTAGGACCTGATGGCCAACTGCTTGATGCTTCGAAAATTGTATGGTATAATGACCTAGATGATGACCACCCCATTCAACCGCAATGACATGGTATTGTCTTTAATTTATTGTTCACACTATCTCAGAGATTTATTTATCATACAGGTCACCCCCCCAAAGTTCAGCATGGGTCACTACAGGTAGTGCACAACTGGCTGCAGCTATTGCTGTGGAGAAAGTTGATGAATATGGTAACCTTCTTCATCCACATCAATGTGCTAATGCTGGACAACCCCGCACCTCCTGGACTGCTCCTAAGTGCAAGCGAACAGCTACAGATGATCCTGGTACTGATGCAGATGATGACAACTTCACTACTCCTTCCACTGATGGCACATCAGACAATGACAGTGACACCGATGTCATGGAGATTAATAATGAAGAGGTATCAAGCACTGAACCTATTCTACTAGTATGGCTCACAGATGTTAATACTTTACAGATAGCTGACATGCTTCCATCAAAGATTGTACCAGAGGTCAACAATGGGAAGAAACTGACTCATCCACTGAAACAAAAAGTCAAAGTGACAGCCACCACTCCACCCAAGAAAAAGGCAAGAGCATCGAGGATCAGGATAGCACATGCAACATTGCTGCAAGGAATAATGGCATTTCTCTGGCAAGGTCATTTGAGATCCTGGGCATGAAAAAGGTGAGTTGAGTACTATTACTAGTACATTTTGGAAATTTTCACTCAATCATGATTTATGGAACAGGACTGGTCAAAACCTGAAGAAGAGCCCAATCTATCACTTCTATGAAATAGTCACCAATGGGCTGGATGGTACTCCAGGTGATGATGGGGATGTTCACTACCATTGTCTACACAGTGCTCACAAGGTCTGCATGATCAAAAGGTCAATGTGAAGCAATTTGAATGGTGTGTTACCCTTTTGTTTCACTCATTACCTGGTTCCTTTAATACGTTTCTCAGTTCTTGTGAACAATCTCTGTGTCAATGTCAAGCTGATGTATCAACTTTATTGTATGCTTAAGGATCATGAGGAGCCTCTGACACCTGATTAGATCACCATTGCCTCGGGGAAAAAGTAGCTAGATGGACATGCTGAAGTCGAATACTTAAAGAAGCTTGAACAAGTGTCTGAAAATATAAAGAAGGCCTTTGAAGACCAACAAGCATGGGTGGCTGTAAGTGATTATATCTTCAGACTTCTCGACTGACATGTAAGCTCATTGATTAATTGACAGGGGCCATGGGACCAGGAAAAGTTTGAACAACACATTGCTGAATGGATTGTTGCATGCAACCAACCTTTTGATGAGGTCAAAAAACCTGAGTTTGTCACCATGATGAATTTCACACATCTCACTGGTGGTCCATTGAAGATTCCATGACACAATGCAATCAAGCAATGTGTGATGGAAATGGGCAAGGAAACAATTGAAGGTGTTTGTGAAATGTTCTTGGTATAGTTATTTCACAATCATCTCCCTCTCTCATCTAACTAATTGTGAGTGCAGAAGCTTAAAAGTCAGCCTATCCCTTGATACATGGACATTGAGCAACCAGTATGCTTTCTTAGCCATAGTTGCACATTATGTTACCAATGATGGGCAACTTGGTTTGTTCTTCATTCAAATCTAGTCATATATTCATTCATGTTTCTTTTGCAGAGGAGCTTCTTTGATTTTCAAGAACTCATTGGGCCACATTTGGGGGAGAACATGGCAGAGGCAGTATGGGCAACAATGGAGTTATATGGCCTCATCAGGAAGGCAAGTTTCATTTATTTGATCAACACAGGTGCTTGCTGATTTAATAATAGGCGATTGCTATCATAATGGATAATGCCAGCAACAATAATACATTGATGACCTCACTCAAGCAGCATTGTGAAGAATGGGGAATTCCATTTTCAGCACAAGATGCTTGCATGCATTGCATGCCTCATACTGTTCATCTAGCAGCTATCAAGGTGTTAAAATGTCCCTTCCTTGATGTAGAAATTACATTCATTCATCAACCATCCAGCTCCTCAAAGGAATTGGTGCAATATGTATCAAAGGCAGATGGCAAGAAGGCTGCAGCTCAGGGTAGCAATTATCAAGACAATGTCACAATCCCTCTCACTCATGAATATGATGATAATGCTACAGCTGACAATGAGCCTGATGGGGATGGCATAGAAGTAATGGAGCTAGATTATGGTGCCAAAGTTGCTGGCAGTGTGCTCTCAGGGATTGAAAAGGTGGATAATCTACAATTGCACATTTGCTTATTCATAAGATGGAATTTAAACAGCTTTGGAAGATTATTAAAGTGTCTGTTCAAGCCCTCAATGCCACCAATCATGGGCTCATGAAATTCTGTTCATCCAAGGAAGTGGGAGTTCAGATGACTGTAGTGCCTCACTGATGCTGATTCTCGATGTGAGAACCTGGTGGGCTTCAACCCACCAGTTGCTCTGTGCATCTGGCATCACGCTTCTTTATACATCTACAGCTAATGAAGTCATGTAGGATGAGTGCTCAACTATCATGATACAATTGACTCCTTTGTTTTGGGAAACAAGAATCTGCATGTGTTCAAAGTTAGTGACACTGACTGGGAGTCTATCAAGTTAGTGACGTCATGGCTGAAATCCTTCCAAGCTGCAACAACAGAGATGTCTGCTACAAAAACACCAATGCTTTCAACAGCACATGCAATATTTCAAGGACTACAAGATGACATCAAAATGATTCTTCACAATCTTCCAGATTTGGTGTCACCAAATATTAAACAGGGACTCACAGATGCTCACTGCAAGCTCAGCAATTACTACTATCAGTATGACACATCTCCCTTCTACACATGGGCTGCATGTATGTATTGATTGTCTGCATAATCATTCATAGGCTTACTAATTGCATGATAACAGTGCTCGATCCTCAGATATCATACGAGGGCATGAAGATAAATTATGTGGATGACCCAATGCTTTCTGAGCACCTCAAACAATCAAAATCAAACCTCTTTGACTACTTCCATGACAATTATGCACATGTAGCCACTTCTACACTGTCATCAGCTCCTTCTCCACCTGTTCAAACCCACCCTACTGTAGGTTCCCTTCAGAAATCCTTCACAGCTTGATATTGCCAAAAAGAGAAGCCCTCTGTCAATGAACTTGAAGAATATTTCAAACTTCCTGCTTAAGATTTTGATGCATGTAATCCAATTCACTGGTGGATGGGTCAATGAGCTCAGTTCATAAACCTATTTTGCCTTGCTCATGACATTTTATGTATTCTGGTGAGTAATTATAGCACAATCACAGATTTTTAATAAGTCATCTTCACCTCTAGATTCTGCTGTTTCTGTCAAGCGAGTCTTCTCGGGTGATCAGAACACCATTTCTCTCCACTGTGCAAGCCTCAAAGCTGATACAATCTGGATTCTAATGCTTGTTAAGAAGAGGTTACACCTAGCTTGCGCAAAGGCGAATGCAGCCCTCCATCATTGAATGCTTGGATAGCCAGTACTAGTCAGTCTATAAATTGCTATTTTTTTGATTTGTATGCTATACCATTTACCATCCATGGCTGTACCTGTACCTGTACTGTACCATTAGAGTTCTACTTACCAAACATTATGGATGGCGGACAGTTGAGCCATACCCATCAGACAGTACAGTGTGCAGCCCTAGTTGTGACAGCTTTTTGTGCCCACATCAGCAGCATCAAGAGGCAACTTTTCATGATTTTATCCTCAGGGAACTGTGCTTAAGAGGTTAATGACGAACTCTCCAGAAAGAGAATGTCATAATTTTATATATTGGTGTTGCTAATGAACATTTTGTGCAAAAAAAACTTTAGGCCCTGTACAGCAACTGAATTAAGCAAAGTGTTGTGATATCCAAATGTTGATTATGATGTAATTATATCGATATTACTCTCCTCATGGCAATGAAACCAAGAAAGTGTCATCACCTAGATCATCCTTACCCCTGCCACCACAGAGTCTACATGAGCACATGTAGCAAGTAGAATTCTGAACAGGATGCTGAAAGCAGCAAGCACACTGCATGGAGTCCTGATGATGAAAAGGCCCTTGTATCTGCACTACTTGAATGAAAGGCTGAAGCTGGGAATGGGGCAAATTTCTGGCCAGCAATATGAAATGTAGTCACTTCTTCAATGGGAAAGCCTGCCAGGGGAGCTCCAAAAATAGCTGAAAGTTGTAAATCCAAGTGGGGACATGTTAGTGACTCTATTCTCATTCCTTCAACCTTTGTTTAAGTTGATGATCATGCAATCCCCCAGATCAACTTTGAAAGAGACTTACTATCAGAGGTCAGGTACTCGGCCACCTCAGAGTGTCTGACACTGGGAGAGTCAATTCAAGCACTTGATGGCCTTTATACTTTGCTCAGGCATTGCCTATGATGTTACAAACAAGTTGTTATATGTTTTGTATTTTTGGATGCAGTACAGTGCTTGCTGTGAATATTTTATGGAAGTGAGTGCCAAATTGAGCAAACCTGGGAACTTGGCCAGCCATGGGAGCCTACACCCAAGCAATGTGTGTCTCCATCATCATTCACTCAACACACCACATGCAGTCTCCAAACCTCAAAATGCAATCATATGTATAGTTATAAGTCCAATCTACATAAACCTGTAGCAAGTCTTCTGCTATGCCTCACTGGTAACTCACTCTCCACATCATTCTCATCCTCTGCTGGTTCAAATCTCAGTATCTCAGTTCACTACCCATAACAGATGTCAAAGGACCTGCTTCAGCATCTCCAGATTGAACTCTTCAACTTTGAGTAGCAGCAGGATGATCCTTCAATGCCAATGTCTGAGATGGTGCACCTGTATGAGCCAAGACTCACACATGCAACTCCCCAGTCCCAACCAGTGTGATTTCCTCACCAACATTGCTCTTGTGTTCTTGTGGTGGTGAGCCTGCAACAGTAGCATCCTCTGGCAACTGGATGCTGGTATCATGGACCAATAAGGGTGTTTGTATCTGCTGCTTTTGGATTGGACAAGGTTTTGGTTGTGGACGAATAACTTGAGGTGTAACATCCACATCTGCATCCTCATCCTCACTGGCCAGAAATCTGAGTGCTCTTGCATGGCATGCTCATGGTAGATGATGTTCAGGTTGTGTGGTGGCTATTTCAACCACTAGTATGTCTTCATAATCTGTTCCAGTTGAATCAGACTCTGAAACCTGTTCTTCAGAATCATTGTTGTTGAAGTCTTGAGCTGTAGCTCCAGTACCATCATATCCACCATGTCCTCTGCCTCTACTGCCACCATGTTCATGTCCACCTTGTCCACATTCACCTTGTCCATGTCCTCATGGCAGGTGCTCTCCTCATGCCCTCACCTTCTCAGCATTTAATTCTGCTGTCTTTGCCTGACATGCTTTCTCTGCCACCTTCTTTTCAACTGTGATCCCTCAATGGTAATCATCTATTGCCTTTCATTGTGCCTTGAATCATTCTGATGCTTCTTTGAATAGCTCTCCCGTTGCCAATTCCCAGGTCTGCTGAGTGAGCAGGTCCATCATCTTGGGGGCAGTCATATGACATGCCTGACCAGAGGCAAGTTTATTTTTTGCCACCTTCTGCTTATCTTTACCAAATGCCTTCTGACACAATCACTCATTTTCTAGGTCCATCAATTTTATTTCAGCATAGTCTTGCTCTAACACCATTGTGATGCACATGATGATGTCTTGCAATGCAGCATTCTTCTTATGGAGTGTGTATCATGATGCTGAATGGAGAAGAGGTGGTGGGACTTCTATATGGTACCATTGTGTCAGTTTAGAATCTACTGCTGCATCTGCACTGCTAGGGCCTGCATCAAGATCAAGACTAGTGGAGGATGGAGCAACCAATGTGGCAGGCATTGTATTTGGTGTTAGCATGGTTGCTACTGATTGTAAGTCTGCCCCAACACAGACTCACAACATCCACCAACACTGAGACTTGCATATGCTTGCCAACACTTGCCTGTGGTCACCCACAATCAAAATGCTGACATAACACATCACTGATGCCCTCGCCTGCACTTGCCTGCACTCACACATATCTATACAACAACAACAACAACATTCACCCATTTCTCATAGGGATGCAGAAGTTCAGTTCAGTCTGGTTCATCAAAGATTTTGCTGAACCTAGAACTGGACTTTAGGTTTGGTTCAGGAATCTGTCAAACTTCGAACTGGACCATCAGTTCAGGTTCAGAAGGGTCTGGTTCAGGTTCAGCAGGGGTTCAAACGTGGAACCGAACTTTTTTTTTATTCAAAAATGTCTGTTTACGAAGGCCATTCAAAGTTATGTAGACCATGTCTTACTCACACCTCCAAACTGGGGGAATCACTGACAGAATCAGCCTCCGAAGAATCAAAGAAGGTGTGAAGATGCTTAGCTGCATCATCTGCAGCTGCAATGTGTCTGTTGCGATAAGTGCTCTTTAAAAGTTGCAACACTTCAAAAGAGGTAACTGAAAGACAGTTGCAATTGGGGGTCCCTGTGATCCCACCACCTGAGAAGGCACATTCAGAAGGTGTTGCTGACCCCTGAATAGCCAGGTATTCCCAAGCCATCCAAGAAAGGGTTGGATATTCTACAGCTTGGTGCTTTGGCCCAATGCACAGCATGCAGAGATGCTTCAGCTGATGCCATTACAGTGGCCAATCGCTTGCACATCACTGCAGAAGCCTCCGCATTGTCAGGGTCAATGATACGAGCTGAAGGACAAGTGACATGAGCAGAACGATGAGACCTGGCAACTATTTGCCTGGAGCTGGACCACCTTGAAAGAAGGCATGCACAGGGGAGGAGGTAGCTACAGAGTTAGGAAGGGGGGCATCATCATCAGGATCGTTGTAGAAGATAATAGCAGAGGCATTGAGGAGACTTCCATCTGCTGCAAGAGCACATTGATCTGGGGCCGTCATGAGAAAAGTCAAGAAAAAAATCAATGCATCTCACCTAGCTTTATAGCTGGCCACTGGCCTATAAGTGATTGCTAAAACATACACCTCCCTTTCATCTTTCTATTATGAGCATAAAGGGGCAGATAAGACCACAAAAATTGCCAGTGCTGTTCAGTAATAAGGGCAAGATGTGATGTAGATTTGGCAACAGTCCAAGCTAAGCCTTACAAGTGTAATTTGCTTCACATGGACAAGATCTGTATTGCACTGAGAGTTGAGAAGAAATGCCAAAGGAAAGACACTAAATAAAAAGAGCTGACCACACAAAGAAGGCCAGCAGTGATGTGGTCATTGGCAAGAGTAAGAGAAAGGAAGAGCTCCCTTTAATGGTGTTTGAGATCCAAAGACAGTGTTGAAGGATAACTCAGGCCCAGTAACAATAGCAGCAACACAAAATCCAGCACCCACTATCGCAACTGTGCCTCTGACTGATGATCGTACTCGATGGTATTGTTGACAATTTGCAACAAGGTCTCATGCTTCCAAACTATTGTACACATGGCCTTGCCAAACAAACCAAAGCTCTTCCGTATGTGTACTCATAACAAAAGTTTGGTTTGAACCAGGTTCAACCTTGGACCGAACTTCGGTCCAGTTCCAAAAGGTTCAGGTTCAAACTTTGGTTCAGAACCGGACTGTGGCATCCCTAATTTCTCAACAACAACACATGAAAGATAGGTGCCACAAACCTTTCTGATACTTACCTGTGCCTGCCTGCGGTCACATGGTCATGTGACCTCCCTCAACACTTACCACTGACAATGATGATGACTCCACACTTTGCATGCATGCACATCAGTTCCAATATTGCACCACTGATGCAGTGCCTACTTATTCAGTAATTACACTTGATGTGGCCTCTTGCTGACAGGCCATCTTTTCTGATATATTATGTACATCTTATTTTTCCTAGCCTTCGTTCCCACTTCCATGCAACAAAGATAACTTGATCCTGTCTTTCTAGTCCACCTTAAGTCCAGTGTAGGTTGCCAAACCTGGCATCCTTCCACTGATGTTGCTGGGGAAGGATCTGGTGTTGGAACAAGAATTGATGGTAGCTGAGCTGGTAAGGTTTGTGCAGCCTGGGTAGTAGTGTTTTTCACTGGCTCAAATGCTGATGTTTGGATAGTGTTACAATCAAAGGGGTAGATTCCGGTCTTTCTGAAGGCCAATTTGATGGTTATAGGTTTAAGAGCAACTGTATGGGCTTCATGGTAGTAGCAAAAACACTGACATCACATGGCTGTAATGCATGTGTGGTATGCGAGGGAAGACATATGTATGTAGGCAATAGCATGGGTATGGGTAACCCACATAGGTCATGGGTACAGGTATCGGTGGGTATGGGTGTGGGTCACCCATCATGTACCCATGACCCACCTAGTACCTGTTGCTTACAGGTCTCTTTACAGATTTCGGCACTCATTTGAGTGCCAACAATCTTTTATATACTTAAATACTACATAATTAACTTAATATACATATTACTTAGGGGGAAGCGACACCCCAGAAGAGAGGGGAGCTGGTGGAAGCAGGGCGTTATATATGTAATAATGTTTGTTACTGTTTGGTTCCAGTAAATGAACGCGAATGCGATGCACCATTTACTAGATCACATTGTTATTTATTACTATTTGGTTCCAGTAAATGGCCAGAGCCGTTGGCAATGCTGCCTCTCCCTCATCCACCTACCACCACCCACCCCTTCAACTCCATTGCCACTGCTCCCTCACCCTTCAATACACCAAACACAGCCATGGCCAATGGACAGACAATGGGCCCATGTAAGTTTTTCTTTTCTTTTTTCTTCTTTTTACTAACTATTTTAATTTCATTTTTAGATTATAATTATCTTGTAACAATGGGCCCAACCCCACTATCCTGCCCTATGCCACTTCTGCGAGCCCCTGCTCGCAGGGTGGATCATGATGAACCAGGGGGGTAGGATGACAACCATAATGACAGGACACCAATGACAGGACACCAATGACAGGACAACAACAACAACAACAACAACAACAACAAGACAATGGCAACCAGGACAATGACCAGGACCAGATGATGATGCCACAGGATGAGGAGGGAATGATGGCACCAACCCAGCACCCACCCCCACCATGGCAAGCAACTGCTCATATGGGGGATTGCAGGTGCTAATGATGGCAACAATAATGACCATGACTGGATGATGACACTGAAGGATGACAAGGAGGGGGACAAGGGGATGAGGAAAAGGAGGGGATGAGGGCAACCATGACAGGCACAGGAACAATGGTGAGGGGGGAATGACAGCAAGGGGGGAACAGCAAGAGGGGGGGAACAGCAGCAAGAACAACAGCGAGGGGGGGGAATGACAACAACAAACAATGGGGATGCACCCAATGATGGGGAACAACCCAGCACCCGCACCCAGCCCTGCAAGCCACTGCTCATGGGGTGGATCATGGGTGCTAGCAGCCAACAATGAAGGGTGACAGAATGGGACAGGACAATGGGGATGACAATGGGGACAACAATGGCCCCAAACTCACAACCACCCCCTCTTGCTCACAAACACAAGGTGGGGGTGGTTCTTAGTATAATTATATAGTTATTGATATAGATTAATTTAATTTATATGCTTAGTATGAAACCCACACAGGAATCAACACCCACTGGTACCCACCATGTGTCAACCCATGGATTGATGGGTTACTACCCGTGCCATTGCCTAGACATACATATGATAATAATGCAATGTTCAGCAGAACTTTAATAAAGGGGTAAGTATAATGTGAGTTGTGTCCATCAAGAATGAGCAGCTGGTAGTCTTCTGGTGTCTCAGGTCTACTATTTGGCTTGAATTCCCACTCTAGCCATTTTAAACCAAGCTCCTGGTCTGTCCATCCCTTTGGGGAGACTGAAACACTAAAAATAAGTACAGTGGTTATTGGACAGGATTGGATTGAAGTATTGTTACAATAACATACCTAGCATGAGATGGATTCTTCTCAGGCCTGCCCCATTCAAGATTGTGGTGCATGCCCTGAAAAAATGACTGAGGGGACAAGTGCCATTCCATAGGTGCAGACTGCTTCGATAATGGTGACAAGCTCATGGTTGCCATCCTTGACAGAATATACAGTACTCTGATCCTGATCAATAATTGCTGCAACCTTCACACCTATCCCTAACTGCATGCCCTTCTTGTCCATATTCCATGTATTCTCCAGCTTGATACCAAACTCCTCTACAACCCCTTCAAGAATATCATAGAACCCTTCAACAGCCACTGGATTGAGAGCTTTTGCATGACATTTCTCAAGACTTGTAGTTGTCTTGACTTTGAGATCAGTGTGTCTAGCAAGGAATCTCTTGGACAACAACTCACTGACAGGCTTGCCCAAGATTTCAGATGCATATGTAGCAAGGGTAGAGTGAGTCAATGGTACCCCATAGTGCTGTTCTGGCCCAGCTTGGCCTGAAAGCCCCGGCTTTGGTCTAGCCTGAGGTGGCTTTGGCTTCCTCAAACCTCAGGCCAGGCCAAAGCTGCCACTCATGGCTTGGCTCTGGCTTGGCTTGGCCCAGGCCGTGGCTTTTGTATGTAAAAATGAATTTTCACATGCAATACTCCTGCACTTGATAATTTTATAATAAACATGTGTGGTAGTACCAGTATACTGTATAGAACATAACACTAGCAAAGGAAACAGTAAAATAAAATAGAATCTGTGTGAGTTTTGTTTGGACCCCTCCCTGCCACCCCTCCATTCAATTCCCTCCCCTCCCTGTTGCTCCCTGCTTCCACCCTGTGAGAAGTTGCTCATGGTGGTGGCTGCCACCATTGCCAAGTGCTGGGTGTTGTGTGGTTGTGGTACCCCGTCGATGTTGGTGTTGGTGTTGGCGTGGGGGTGGATGCTATCGGTCTTTGCATTGTTCTCTGTGCTGGCTTTGGATTGGCATAGCCATAGTTGTAGTCATTGATGCCGGTGCTGGGCCATTCTCCCAGTGTTGTCAGATCTGGTGCTGGGGGATGACATGCATCCTATGCTGCATTGGGTGGGGTGCCAGGGTTGGGGGTAGCATAGGTAGAACATAAAAAAACAAAGAGAAAGCTATTAGTTAGCAATAAATAAAAACACAAGAAAAGAAATCACCTATGGCCCAAACAATGATAGACTTCCATGCATCATTGTTGTCATCCATTGGTGGTGGTGGATTTGTGTTGTCCCTGCCATCCTGTCCCCCTCATGCTCCCCATCGTTCCTGTTGTCCCTAGTGCCGTGCTCGTCTTCCCCACCTACCATATTTTTTTCAGCCATTGCCAATCGATCATACATTGTACACTAGTCGGCCCGAAACACTACCTCAGATCAAGATGAAAGACCCAAGAAAAAATGAACGTACCTAGGGTTCAAATGGCGATAAAGAACGATAGTACAGGTCGTTTGTTGCTGTTTTGACATTCTCCAGTGGTCGAGGATCTGGGCATAACAGTTGGAGGAGGAGGAGGAAGTTGGTTTACTGTTGTTCAATACTGATGTGGACAAGTATGTTGATTACATCAGCATTGCGTGGCACCTACTGTATAGCTGCAAGTTTAAGGTTTGATCATGACATTTTCATGTGTTGATGTGTATCCAATCTTGCTAATTACAGGTAGTATACTTGAGAATACAACTCTTAGGATTGAGACAATATGAGAGAAAATATGTCGTTGAGATAGTGGGTGTAAAGGGAAGAAAGGAATTGTCTTTCTTTCTCCTATAATCTGCTCTACTTATTCTACAATGTATAAATAGATATATCACTAAATATAGATCATAGTTCTCAAACCGGATAGATTGATCACATGCGATCATAGCAATCACAAGGTTCTGATCCCATCAGCATCTGATGCTAGCGCTTGATCCCAACAATAACTCACTGAAAGCCGCGGCCTGATGGCCTGGCTTTGGCTTTTCAAACATGCAAGCTAGGCCAAAGCCACTATGAAGCCATTGTCACAGCCTGGCTTGGCTTGGCTCACGGCCTGAGGCCAGGCCAAGCACAGCACTAGTACCCCATGACAACCCAGCACCTTTTCCCACTTCATGAGAATCTCTTCCTGAGCTGGTGAGAGGTTTTGCTGGTTGATGTGCACCTCTGCACATGTTTGGAGGCCCTTCATGCAGTCACCAAGAGTGTTACAAGGTACTTGGTAGATACTAGCAGCCTTGCAAGTAAAAAGCTTCTGGCCACCAGTTGGTTTGTAACCAGCCTTGGCAATGGTGTTGATGGCAAGCTGAATGTGACACTCTTGTGGGAGTGCAAGAATATCAGCAGAAGGGGGTGGGATAGGCTCAGGCATGGATGTACTAAGGATAATATGAGCAGGATTAGACCATATTGAAGAGGTATGGATTGAGACACTAGTTCTGGGGGCTCACTCTCTTGAAAATGTTTGTACTTAAGGTGGGCAATGGGGCACACCATCCATACATGACAAGGGAATGCATAATATGCATGTATATGAAACATGAATAGTATTGTCCATGTATGTATGATGAAACATCTGCAGACAGGAGATGAAAATGGTGTGTTTGTTGTGCATTTGAGTTGGCTGTAGACCATGAGGAAAATAGAGTAGGTTCATTGAGAAAACACCCAAATACTGCCTGATGATACTACCAGGCACCTATTATACAAGATCTGCCTCCACATGTACCCTGAGCAAGTAATTCATTATCAATCAGAAGCACACAAAAAGTGGTTGCTGAATGTATGACTGCATTTGTTGGATGGGAAAAAATCCTAAAAATGCAGACAAGTCATGAAAGAAATTAAAAAGGTATGGAAAGCAGCATACCATCAAAACTGAGCACACCCATTGGACATCACTGTAACAACTGTCAGGGGAGCTTCCACCCAGCATTGTGGCAAGATTCCAGCTTGTTAATTGGCATGAAACATATAGAAGAAAGGCAGATTGGCTGTGTAAGGGCAACCTTATGATCAAGGCAGAACAGGCCTGATACTTGTAAGGGAAATCCAAAGTTAGATTGAGAACTACAGATGTTACAATCCTACTCACCTTGTAAGGGAAATCCAAAGAGAATACTCTAAGGATCCCCTTACAAGATGAAACTACTTAACTAGACTACCAAGGCTGACACACCATCCTACCACAAGCTAACATCCCAATGGGGCCCATGACCAACAGATAGAAGGTTGATACTCCACAGATACCACCCTGCAGCCAAATGCAGCCTAAAGGCAACCCAATGCAGTCCAAGGCCTGAGCTATGGCTGATGCACTGTAGGGAACATCTAGGAAGGTACCCAAAGGTCATAGGAGGTCTGTGAAGGCCTGTGAAGATCTCAAACACATTGCAAAGATCTTCACAGATGTGTGAAAATACTTTGAAGGCATTTGATGGTCAGTTGTGACCATCAACAATGTTCATGGGTCATTGGGAAGGTCCTTTGAGGTGTGTGAAGGTTGTTCAAGGTTGTTCAAGGGGTATTGAAGAGGTTTGAGGGGTTTTGAAGAGAGAGGTTCAAAGATCCTTGAAAGACATTCAAACATGTTTGTAGATGTTTGTATGTGTTTGTAGGTGTTTGAACATGTTCATAGACCTTGGTAGACATCCATAGGTTGTGTCCATAGATCTTTGAAGAGGTTCAAAGATGCTCATCAAGGTTTATAGATGTTCAATGAGGTTCAATGAGGCTCAATGAGGTTCATCAAGGTTCATCGAGGCTTGAAGATGTTCATAAATGTTCAATGATGATTGTTGAGGTTCAAAGATGCTCATCAAGGTTCAATTGAAGTTGAGGTTTTGATCAAGGTTGTTTGAAGTAGTTCAAACAGATTTGTAGATGTCTGAGGATGATTGGTGGGTCCTCAAGGATGTGTGCAGGTCACTAGGAGGGATGGAGAGAGTGTATTGAAGCTCACCAGTTTCAAGGCAAGGAGATGAAAACTAGATGTAGATGGTTGCCATATCGGGGACATAACAAAACAACCACAAATACCCAATCACCATGCATCACTGGTTCATATCTTGAAAGGGCACCATCAGTAGTCAATGAGTGTCAATAAATAGCTTCCTCTGTGTAGATCCTCAGATATTGAATTCACATTATATCAATTTGGTTGCCATCTGATCCCTAAATATCATATTGGCCAAGTACCCAGTGTGGCCAAGATGGTGACCTTTGATAGTAGATGTCTGTCAATGTTTGTTGATGTTTGTTGATGTTCATCAATGTGTATTGTGTGTGGCCTTTGATGTACTTCAAAGTATCATGAACTTGCATTGACAATGAACATCAATCTTTGTAGGGGTTCATAGACATTCATCAGATGTTCCCCTTACACCATCTTTCTATCTACATTCATCACTGCCAACATTGCACCACTGGCGTGGTACCTTCCTATTATGTGACTACACCTGATGTGGCCTTTTACTTACATGGTCAATCTTTTTTCTTACACATAACTTATTTTTTATTCCCTAACCTTCATTCCTACTTCCATGCAACAAAGATAACTTGATCCTGTCCTTCAGAAAACCTAGTCTAGTGTAGGCTGCCAAACTTGGCATCTTTCCACATAGCTTTGGCTGCCTCCCAAGGGGGTATGGTTTAGTATGGGAGTGTTGACTGTACATATGTATGGGCTGCCCAACACCTGTTTACAGCATTTTTACATATCTAGAGTATGCCTTGCAAGTGAAGATATTCCCTGAAAAAATAATAGAGAACTGTCATGAAGGCTGAGAAGCCTTGAGCAAGTACATATCAAGGGGCATGATGGTGCAGTGGTCCCATCATGTGCATCTGCCATAGCACCCTGGCAGACACTGGCACATTTCCATGCTTTTGCAGGTTCAATTCTCACACCCAGCAGATTACTTTTTGAGTCAGATACTTTCACTTTCTACCATACTGATTACCTCATCATTCTGACCACCAACCCTTTAGCACTGTGCCTGGAATCCTCTCCCCTTATTGAATCTCACCATCCTTTATCTGGTTAACAGCTGCCAGATCATGCATCATGCCCATCACATTCCATCATCACCATCATGATCCTTTGGTAAATGCTGTGAATGCAGGTTGGTCCCCTGTGCCAAGTTGGGTCCTGGATAATGGAAGGGAGGGCCAGACTTTGGCAGATGAATCACTGTACTGCAGCATACTGCACCACATAAGCCTGAACTGGAGGGAAGGAGGGACCCTGGATCAGTTGGAGTTGGATAACAGCATGAGAAGGGAAGGTTCCCCTACATGGGGAACACATTTGGGAGGTATCATCAGATGCCCCAAGTCTGGCCTTTAGACTCCCCAGCACTGCAGCACTTTGGTTGGCCTTCCAGGTTTACCCAAGCAGATGATGAAGTTTATATAATATGCAGAAATATATTAGATACAAAAAATGCCTGTATATAACTCTAACATATGGTATGCTACAATGGAGTATAAATGGGTAAAAAATAAAAATAAAAATAAAAAATAAAAAAGTACATCTCAAAGGACACCATGTACTCCCAGAAAGCCTCATGAATGATCTCAAGAAGCCCACCTTTTTTGATGTCCCACTGCTAGCACTTCTTTAATTATACCAGATTATCTAGTTTGGAAGTACATATTCATGTCATATAGTCTTTACACAGCTGATACTATAATCCACAGGCCTATAGTAATCACTGTAATATATCTTAAATTTGCTTCTCCTCAATTCTCATCACTCAGGTAAACCATTGGGGATTTATATCCTGGAGTAATAAAGAAGAACTTATATATATAGAAAATATCTCATAAAAAAGAGTTCAACTCTGTAGAGGCCCTCTTGAGGTTTGTTTTCCCGACTTGGAGCCCAAGTCACACAAAAAGTAACACCACATGACATCGGCTGTCGATGGGATGTCTAGGGTTGTGTAAAAAACTCATATTTTTTACCAACCCATTTTTTACCTATTTTTTACTGGTAATTTACTAGTAAATTACCATCCCAAGATCTTGAAGTATTAATTTACCAGGTCATGTGATAGGTACCTATCACATGACAACTCTGACAGCTCAGTTTGGGATGTTGACTGGAGGTAGAGTTACTTAGTAAGCTTGTTCACCCAAAGTTGTTACAAAGTAATGTACATATTAATTGGTTACCAGTTTGTGCAAGGTTTGTGGTCATCATTGTGACAGTGACAACATGCATGTGATGAACCAGTACTATTAAATGTTAACATTAATCACTTGCTTGCACTGATTGCATGGTAGCCAAATCTGTTAAGTACTGAACACGGGCGGGGATCCGTCGGAGAATATCGGAAAGTCTGGACGGGGTATCGGAAAGGACTTGGCTTCAACTTATAAGAAGTTGCGCCCTTCACCTCGTCAAGTGTCCTAATTTCAAGACAGAGGTAAACGGAGATTCGATCGGAGTTCCGAGGGAAGTCCGAAAGTCAGAGGAGAAGACAAAAGGTTGAGATGGGTAAACTTGGTTGATTTACAAACTAAGGAATACAAACAAAAGTAGCTAGCTTTTATACTAGTAAGACGGAGATAGGTCGGAGGCCGATAGTAACTACGGAGTCTGGGCTATGCCCGAGGCTGTAGCTAATAGTGTATCATAACTAAGGTAACGTAATATAAACCTAAAACCAGGAGATCAAATGCTATGTGAGTTTCAGTAAGTAATATCGGCGGAAAATGATCGGGGTTCCGATGGAAGTCCGGTTTGCTGGAACGGGATGTAACAGTATTTCCCCCTTAGTGCCGAGCCTACGAGGCACGTGAGTGTTGAAATCCAGATAAGGGAATTTGATGGGAGAATAAATTTTCGCAGGCGGGAAATCGGCGGGGTCTGCGGAGATCGCGAAGTCGTTGGCGGAGATCGTTCAAGTTTTAAA
>QLOK01042964.1:0-11861 GCA_003313805.1 Tricholoma flavovirens
AATGACAGCCATGAAACTGAGTGAGCATTTTTGGTGCTGGTGGCTGCCAACAGTCCTTTATGGTCCAGAAAAGCCTGCAGCAAGCTGTACAGCATAGCTTTGACACCATCAGGCCTGGGCTCATTCCCAATCCCTGCCAGTGTAGTGTCAGACTTGGACTGACTGTGTGACTAGAAGGCGAGACAAATACCTCTGCAATGTGCAACAATAATGGATCCTGATCTAGAATGGCAAGACTAGGATAGAGCGCCGTCACTAAAAGGACAGCCTCGCAGTGAAGTGTAACCACCGAATCATACATGGCCGGAGCAGAGCCATCATCTAGATTATCCATTCTGATGCTGTGTTGCAACCTGTCGAAAAGTTTGGCATCCCAATGTCCGACTTGGACCTCCAAAACTTGCGCTTTGAAGGCTTCAATAATTTTGTCGCTTTCATTGATGGGGTGTTGACGAGAGGACACTGCTGACCTGATCGTATCACAGATACTGTGCCAGGATGGAAATCGGAGGCTGGACTGATCCGTAACAATGATAGAAATAGAAACAGGACACTGCACAGTCTTTCTGCATTGGATTTCCAACACCCATTTCGCAATGAAATGAATGACTATTGTCCTCACCCATTTGAGGAGGGACTTCATGTCAGCGTCCAGCGGGGGCTAAATTAAAGGTCATTCATGTCAAGACACATGTTAAGTTTTGCGTACCTGATTGTCTGGACTTTCCTTATCATCCTTGCCATCCACATCCTTGTTGGCATTGCCTTCCCCATCATTACCGAATATCACTACCGACTTGAATTCATTGTAGAGCCCTATATGCTGGAAGGAAGGCAGCAGAGCACCGGTCTGGGCCATTATTCCTAAGTGGGTAACGAAGGAATGGGAGGACATGATAAGAAGGAGCAGTCGGTTCAACGGTTCGAGTTTATCAAAACAAGCTACAATCTTGGCATTTTTCGTGTTTCTTTCCGGGTCAGTTTCGAGTATCACTCTCGGCTGATTATTGTACATTAAGGCCTTTAATGAGCGAAGAGTTTTCGTGTATAAAATAAGGCAGCTGAGGAGGAGACGGTGGAAATCCATGAAAGTTTCCTTCGTGTAGAATCTGGTTGTAAATTCTTCTGAGTCCTGTGCCTTAGACTGTAACACCTGTACTAGCTGCATGATGGGGCCACCAGAAGCCTCCGCTACCATGTTGATTAGACGGTCAGCATTCGGTGATGCCAAGAATACCACAAGTGATCTGTCACCCGGACCTGGATTGTAATTTAACCAGTCAAATTCACCCCTAGCCAATTCGAGCAACTCAGTGTCCATGGTCCGGATATTATAGATCAAACCTATGAAGGGCCAAGACATCACGTGATCGTGCATCTTTGGCCAGCAGAGGGAAAGAAGATACAAAGAGAAGATACGGGAATAGTCTGTTCGTTTCACGGGGTTTGGCTCAGTCCTATATGCATTGAGATAGGCACAAACAGTTGCTCCATGGTCCATTAAAGACACTGGGGAGCTGAAGAGGTGATCAGAAGAAGCGGTGCATCCACAATGAAGGGATAGATAGCTCACTACATGGCATAAGCCCACTGATAACCATTCTGGTAGTTGTGCCAGAGATCTGTACCACCCTTAGCAACTCTGAGGTTGTGAGGGTTGCTGCCCTGGAAGGCTATATGTTTAGTCGAGTTCGTTGTGACAACATACTGGGGAGAATGAACTCCAGAGCCATGGTTCACCTTCTCGGCCAAGAACTCAGCTGGAAGGACACTGTCCAGGATATCGCTCTCCTTGACAGCATTTGAAGTAGCGGTATCGGAATCTGTCACCACAACTGCACCTAGCTTGGAGATATAACTAGTTGTGATGACCTCGCCATGCTGCACAAGGATGGCCGCCATGGCTTCCAAGGATGTAAAAGTCGCCTTGTTCTCCTCCTCAGCCTGGCCCTCCCCTAATACAGCCCTGGGGATGGACACCTCCCCATCCGTCTTCTTAGCATTTATGATAGTGGCAGCATGGAGCAATATCATGAGGGTGGAAAACTCGATTGGTGGCTGGTCCTCTGAGTCTCAGCTTTCACAGGTAACAAGGTCACAAAAGATTGATCGGGTCCTCAGCCTCGGAGTCAGTAAGAAACTGGTGAGAAATCTTATCAATCAGATCGACTTATCATCTGTCTGAGGTTGTACGAACATAAGACTAAACTTGAAAGTCCGTGTTTTGGGACTAACACCTGACCAAGCTAGTCAATACTTAGTCAGGCTCAGTCAAAAGAAACATCGGGTAGAAGTAAAGGTCTGATTGGTTTGGTCAGGTCAAAGTCAGCTGTTAGTATCGTGAAAGTCATGCAATAGTCTGGTTATTGTCATATTGAGTAATCCTTAATAGTCATGCATTGGTCAGGCAGAAGTCATGTAAATGTCATAGGCTTGATCTTTGCCCATGATGTTAGTACAGGGGCGCAGTTTTACTCTTTGACGGACACTCAGGAGAGTGGGAATGGAAATATCAAGGCGAGGATGCCTGGAGTTCCCCTTCCTATAGCATTTGCTCCCCAAAGTCCATTTGCCCTTCTTGGCGACGAAGGTATAAATATATTTAAAGCCAAGTCTATGGACTCTGATTTTCCAACTTTTTAGACAAGATTTATGTATGTTGTTGACATGCGATCATTTGTGTGTATCATGTTTCATACACCATGACCAGCATGCAAGTGACAGCCCAGCGGCCGGCCACTGCCATACCGGTTCAACTCTACCACAATTCATGACAGCACGTCCCTCGGAACTTCAATAATTTAACCAACTTTGTTTACTACTGGCAAGCGTTCTAGCTCAGCCTCCAGCAGAAGAACCAGGCTGAGGTCAGAACAGAGTCAGCACGTCGTGGACTCTGCCGATTGTGTAGCCTCGGCGGATCGTTCAGTGGTGACTGTAAAAGTTTGACTCGGAGAGGGTGGTGCACAATTTTGCCATAGTCGGACTCCGAGGATCGTCAAAAATCTGGACTTTCTCACTAGTGCAAGATTTGCCTGGGACTCCTGCTTGAAGCTTGAACACAGAGTTAGCACGTTGCGGACTCAGACTCCATTGTTCGATGTCACACTGCAATCCATACCACAGATTTAGCCTGTCGGTGGACCTTGTTGTTTTTCATGTTACGTTCATTCAAGGCTGGCTTGGCATTTGAACCCAGAGTGAGCACATTGCGGACTCTCAATGTAGCATCGCCATCCAACCCAGTCCCAGTTTTAGTCGCACAACCAAATTCGATTGGTGACAGACCCTTTTCAAGTTGTTTTGCTGATCACTTCCCTGGGTTAGTTACTCAGTTTCCGGTACGTTGACAAATACTTTATATGCTGCTTTAAATCCTTACAACTAGTTTTCTTTCCAACGATCAGACATGCGGCATTTATTGCCCGTGCCCCCCACAGACTTCCTCGACATAACACGTGTCTACAAAGAGGTTCCGGATGATTATGATGACTTGTCATTCTATGTGCCCTGCGAAACTCCCATCCATATTCGTTGCATCGAGATATGCGACACTACCTACGAGCTTTGGTCCCCAAATTTGGACAGAATAGACTATTACCCTGGAGCACCACTGAAGGAACCAGTGGATTCATTCTATGCGACCTCTTGTTATCATGATGGATGCCTGGGACCGCACGACTGGACATTGCATCCTCAACACTTCTATGCAAAGCGTCCGTGGTTGGGCTTCTGTTCATGTCCTCCTGTTGATGTCTGTGACTGGCGTTCGGTGTTACCTGAGCTAGTTCCTCTTTCTCTTGTATGGGTACCCTCGACATCTACTCGAGGCAAAGGCTCTTTGAACCCAGAATTCCTTTTGTCATTCTCCGAGCGGGCAGCGTCATTATACACCAGAATGCGCGACTTCAGGACATCTGATTTCCCCACTCCTTCACTCGAACATGTGTTATCTCATCGGCCCTTTTACCCAGCAACATACGATTTTGCTCTCCTCACTGAAAGCCCCATCTGGATGTGGGAGGTTTTGGTTCCAATGTTTGTGGGGATACAGTGGGGCCTTCGAGAGATGGAGGCTTGGTTGACCATGATGAAATACTGGAGGTGGCGTCGATCTATGAAGCCATTCTCAATTCCTCAGGTGGAACCTGGTCACATCAGAGTATGGCTCAATGGAGCGTTCAAAGCCGATGGGTTATGGTTGTTACGTCTTGGCATCATTCCCATCTACATCATTCATCAGTACACTGAAGGCGTGGACTTCCCATCTCCGACGTCTGGTGCTATTATGGATCGACGAGCGCCACCAGCCAGGCGTCGACCAGATTTCGTACACCGTACTCCAGCTGAGCTGCTCAACTCACCCGAGATAAATCCCTATCTAAATGTCCCTTACTGAACAAGTGCACTGAAAATCCGCCCATTCGTGCCAGATCAGTTCAATCGAGGTCCTCGACCAGTGAGTAAAGCCAAATATCGCACCCGCTCCGCATCTTGGGCATGTCGCATTCGAATGCGTGAACACCAGGTTCTGGACGAATCCGATTCTGGCCATCTATCGGCGGAAGAAGATAGTGTCCCTCCAGTGCCTTTTCGTCCTGTGTATACCACGCAACTGCTGGTTCCTCCAGACACTGCTAAGTGTCGTCCTTCAAACTATAGCAACCGAAATGACCTTGGTACACCTAATGGCTCCGACTGGGGTTGTTATAATGGGTGGTGGAATAATCTAAGTCGCCATCGAGCTTTAAGCAATAGTGGGTGTTGAAGTGATGGCATTGTTAGAGGTGGATCGTCCCGCTCAAGAAGTTATAACCGAGGCATGGCAGAGCTGAGAGGGTCTTCATCTGCATTGAACTCTCATCATGGAGATCAATCCCGTCATGACGATATCGATGACGTTCGCGATGAGGGATGGAATGTCGATGGTCGATCCAATAACATGTTGTGGCAACACTCATATGAAGATCAGTCTTTTTTCCGCCCCATACCCATTGACTATGTCAGGGGGGGTTCTTCTTCATCACAGAGTCCTGCATCACACGGCTCTCCTGCTCCAGGAGAGATTGTGACATCCTCCAACCTAAAAACATTGGGTGACTTGGTGACTGAAGGCTCGGTATCATTTTGGAAACCTCCCCCAGTAGCATATGGTCCCCGACTACAACAAACAGGGAAGTCAAAGGCAAGGAAGAAATCAAAGTCAAAAGGTGCCCTATGGCACAGATATGTCGAGGTAGATTCAAAAATTGAACTGGGTTTGTGCTTGTTTGTGAAAGAGGGCCAGACAGCAATGGTCTTAAAGTCTCAGCAAATGGTGTCGGAGGAGGATGCTGCATTCCAATCTGAGACTGAGACACCCGATCGACAGCCAGGTCGGTGAACATTCTGGGATCGTCATAACCACCGATGTCTTAAGTTTATCCGACCAATTAACTATACCTCGGGAGTACACTATGACCACTCCATCTTCGGCTTTCCCCTTCCCCAGATGACCTATGTTAAGGGCACCAGCAAGCAAGGTTTCCTCCCTGTGAAGAACAGTTCATCGTGGGCATATATACAACCTCACCCTATGTCTGAACATATTGGATCTGAGCCATTATTAGAGGAGTGTTGCCCCAAGCCTTCGCTGTCAACACAACCTCTGACTTCATTATCGTCTTCCATAGTTCAAGTTGCGGTGCATACCGATCAGATGTCATTGCATGATACAGGCCGTATCACCGCTGGACTGAGTGTTCCAGATGCTAAGAATGTCGACCTCATGTCTGTTGATGGCACTGCCCACAAGCAAAAATCTCAGCGTGTGGAGTTCTTATCACTTCCTGATGATTGCCACATTGAAGAAGAGGAGCGATTAGACTGGGGCGATGATTCAGAGGATGACCTGGCTGCCGTACAGAAGCCTGATTCTCTTCCTCTCTCTGCCCCATCTGAGCATCAGGCTAGCTCAAGGGAATTGTCTAGCATCCAGGACACAACGATCAATGACACTGCCACTTCCTTATTTACCACGTTCATCCATCGGGAAAGTTATCAACCCAATCATGAGCATGAGCTTTGGTGTATTGAGAATGAGGTTGTGTCGATGAAGACACCAGATTATGATGCTGATAGCGGTGGTGCTGAACTTTGTATGGAAGATAGTGAGGCCAATGCGGTTGAATCATATTCAGTCTCAGGTCAGCTTCTCACAGATATTTGTTGAGTTGGTAACTTATGTCTCAGATCAGGCCTTCCAGAAGTGACTTCTCTGTGTATTTGGAATGAAACTGAGATGATACAGAGTAACAGTGTCAAGATAGTCACTGCGGATGATATAAGACCAATGATTGCTTTGTCAGACATGGATGTTGACACAGCGGTTGACCTCCCTGGTCCCACTTTCCATGTCTTTGAACAGATCCCAAAATTGGCGGAATCGTCAGCGGTATACTTGTGTTGTGGAATGAAGGAAAGCATGGCGGTCAAAGAAATCATTTCCACTATCTGTGAGGAACATTCTTACCGATCTGGGCTGCGTTCTGTCCATCGTGACCCTCTCCCCATTCATGGAACTACACATCATGGATTCGTATTACAGTTCATTACTGCAGCCCAGTCAGCCTTGGTGTACAAAACTATTTCAATTCCGGGTTGGTCCTATATTCCAGAAAGCTTTGCTGCCGAAGTTAGCTTGGCTGCTGCTGATAGTTGGAAGTTCAAGGCTCCCGCAATTGATCCTAACATATGGAGCAATCCGCTAGGAACCTTACCATCTATGTGTCATGCATTTTCATCAGTGTCTGGAGAATTCTCAACTGCCAACATTCCGCTTCTGCCTGTTTTGACCTTACCTCCCTTGGTGGCACCACCATCCTCAGTTGCACCTGTTCCTCCTCCAAGCTCTGGTTCCCATTGCACCCTGCAGGAGCAAGTCACTCCCTGGCTATCCCCATATCCTTCTCCAAACCAACCACAGTGTGATACTCCGTTACCGCAGGAGTCAACAATGAAACTGTGTTGACAGTGTGGTGCTGCTAAGAGGACCCACACTGGCCATCAACAAGCTCTGTTTGAGCGATTTGGCATGCACTTCTGGGAATTCCTTAAGATCATGACTCCTGAGCAGTTTGCCAGCTGCAAGCCGGAGCAACAAAAATACATTACCGATCAGGGGGGCTAGTAAGGAGATGTGTCAGTGATTACAGTTATTTGTGGTTATACTGAAGGTGTTGCCCGATTTTTTTTTCTAAACTCAGATTGTACATACACATTGTATCGTGATATCCAGCTGAAGGACAGTTACATCTGTTTGACATGATTATGACGTGGCGGAACCTCAGGCTAACCACCTAAAGTTGGTTTTTAGGACGACTCGGGATGCGAAATTACTTTTCAAAACAATTATTGGTTCAAGTGCAGGTTCAAGTCATTTGGCACTCAGCCTCGGTCCACATTCATTGTTCAACGTTCAACGTTCAACTGTGACTTCAAGTTGAACTGAGCATAACTGCCTAAAAATGACTCTTTAGTTTACCGTGACACAGGTGATGACTCGGAATGGAGTGCGCTCGTCATATCGGAGATGACTCATATGAGCACAACTTGAACATTATGGCCTGGGGAATGATACCAGAGGCCGAGTCTCATCTTGCCACGTGCCACAAGAAATCTGACTCACACCATGATGAAAATTTGAAACAACTTGAACTTGAACTTGAAGTTCAAAGTACTTGACTCCTGTCATCAGTACTACTAGTTTCAGCCTGAGCCTGAGCTTAGCATCCAGCTTCAACTTGGTCACTTCAGAACAGACTCGGACTCGGAGTCAGCACGTCGCAGACTCTGCTGCTCAACGCAATAATATCACTTTCTGCCGAGTTCCAGTCTTGGTAGACCGTTCACTGGCAGTGACCGACTCCGAGTCACCGCCATTTTACAAGTTTGAAGTACTCGGCGAGGGCAGTGTAATTAACGTTTTGCTTTATTCGGACTCTAAGGACTGTCACGAAATCCTGGACTTTCTTTACTAGTTACCAGGACCAATTCCTTGCTCATTGGTACATTTGCAGGTAGCCAGATATTACCATCGAAGACCTGCATCTCAGAGGGTGACATCTGTCCCTCTCATAGCTTGACTTCTGTGTCAGCTGTGCATCCGAGTCCAGACCTCCATTTGTCTTCTCCTGCAGCAGCTGCTGGTGTCGCATGAAACCAATGTCTTTTCACACTCTCCTGACTGTTGTGAACCTTGCTTTGGTATCAGTCCTAATTATGCCGTTCATCTGCATAGGGCTGTGTAAGCATGAGTTCGCTAATCAGGCAGGCCTCAGCAGGCATCAAAATGGCTGTGAAGTATACCAGACTTCACAAGCTCTGAAGATTGAGCGAAGGAGAGCCGTACTTCACAGAACTAAAGCTCTTGGAGGGCTAGATGCCCGAAAGGCTCGGATCGATAGCTTGCATGTATGTCATACACCCTGTATCAGCTGCACATGGGTTCTGATTATTTTCAACAGCGGACGACTCTAGATAATTCTACACTGGATAGTGCTAAGCTCAATGATAATCCTATCGAGATGGAAGGTGTCACACCTACAGTTTCTGTGGTCAGCATGCTGCCTGATCTCCCTTCTACTCCGCCACTCACTCAAGCTGGACGACCAATGAGAAACTATCGACGACCACAGAGGTTTGATGATGTACCACCTGACCCTCCCACAAGCATCGAACCTCCTCCCCCTGTCCCGAATGTTGTGAGATGCGTAATATTACATGTCCGTGACTCATTCTGGACTGGGGTAAACCAATTCGGGAACCTCCGTGAATATCTACATCACCCATTGTACGATCCTGACTCATCAGTGAAGGTGCAGGACTTGGCCAATTTTATGACGACAGCATCTTCCTCGACATTACTCGACTCTCCCATTAGACCACCAACCCACCATTTTAAGCCCCCTTGGCCATTTGACAACATGTCAAAGTTTCTTTTGATGAACTAGCACATCAATGGCAGTAGTCAAAAGACCGAATGTAAACTAGATCGACTCGCAAAGGACATCATCGGGCATCCTGATTTCAATGCCAATGATTTAGTGGGCTTTAATTCACATCGGGAGCACAAGCAGCTGGACAGTGCCAGAGAGACTGCGACTATTGACACTCCATTTCATGATGATAGTTGGCGAGAACTTGACATAGAGCTTGATATTCCTGTACCAAAGAAAGACGCTCCCCCTCGAAAATTTTCCGTTCCTGGACTTCATTATCGATCAATTGTGAAAGTGATCAAAGCAACCTGGGGTGCACCATCGTCGTTGCCGTTACATTTTACACCATTCTGACGTATACACATTGACCCTAATACGGGCAATGAAACGCGCATCTTTGATGAGGTTTATTCGTCGGAAGTTTTCAAAATTGCCCACAACCACCTCCAAAAACAAACACCTGAGCCAGGCTGCAATTTGGAAAGGGTTATAGCCGGTCTGATGTTTTGGTCAGATTCGACACATCTGGCCAATTTTGGGACTGCTAAAGCCTGGCCTCTATATATGTACTTTGCAAACCTCTTTAAATATGTGAGAGCGAAACCAAACTCTGGTGCATGCCATCATATGGCATATATACCATCTGTAAGTTGCTTTAATCCACCACATTGTCAGTTCTCCCTTACATGCGTGAACAGATCCCTGACAGTCTTAATGACCTATTATCAACTTTCATTCCTTTGGCCCAGCAAACCACCCACCTCTTCGCTCATTGTCGGAAAGAGCTTATGCATGAAGTATGGCATGTATTGTTGGACGACGAGTTCCTGGAGGCCTACAAACATGGGATTGTTCTCAAATGTGCCGATGGTATCTTACTTCACATCTATCCACACATATTCACTTATTCAGCTGATTACCCTGAGAAGTAAGCAATCTTTGTACAAGCTTATGATGTCAGTCACCTCACTCACCTGCCCTTGCAGGATGCTTTTAGCGGCCCTACGTGATAAAGGACTATGCGTTTGCCCTCAATGTTTGGTGCCAAGGGATGCATTGGATAAATTAGGTCAGGTTCGAGATTCACAGGGGCAAACATCTAGAGCTCGCATCTTTGATCTGGACTGGATAACATGGGCATGAAATGTTATCTACCGGTTAGGTTTTCCCATGAGATCTGCTGCGATAGAGCGCATGTTAAAGCCGGCATCTTTAGCTCCTACTGTGGTGAGTCTTGTGCCCACCCATGCGTGCGACTCTTACACCTGACGATTGTATAAGAATGCCTTTGCAGAGAAACTTGCATCATTTAGTTTCGACCCTTATGTTATGCTTGTCATGGACCTCATGCATGAGTTCGAACTTGGTGTCTGGAAATCAACATTGATCCACATCATCAGGCTTTTGCATGCGGCTGCACCTGGAGGCCATATGGTTGCTGAGTTTAATGCATGGTATGTCATCGTTGTGTTTTTGTTCTACCTCTTGGAACTAGAAAAGGTTCCGGCAAATTCCAACATTTGGTCAAGGCACTATCCGACGGTTCTCTAACAATGTATCAGAGAGGAAAAACTTGGCTGCCCGCAACTACGAGGACATCTTACAAGTGAGCTTTAAGCAGTATTGGCCCAATTGCCTTATTGATTTGTACATTCCTTCCTAGGACATGATCCCCGTAACTGATGGATTACTCCCGGAACCGTATAACACACAGCTGTTAGTGTTGTTATACCGTCTGGCCGAATGGCATGCCCTGGCGAAACTCAGAATGCAGACTGAGCATACCCTGCAAGGACTGGACAGGGCCACAACAGGGATTGGCCGTGAATTGCGATCCTTTCGTGAATGGTCGAGAGATTCCTTCTCTGTAAAGAAACTGCCTGGTGAGTCTAATGCTCGAGGGAGGCATAAGCGGAAAGCACAGGCTACACAGGGAGACAGTTCTTCACAGCTGGAAGCTGTAATGAACCCATCAACAGCAACGAGCAATTTGACATTGCTGAGTTCTGCAGCAGCAGCCAGGACACCACAAACAGTGATGAATGATGGTGCAGCCAGAAGCACGGCATCAGAAGCGGTGAGCACATCCACGCCAACTGTGGGCGCTTCCATAGCAGGAACAGATACAATACCTGAAAAAGTACAAATTCTCAATTTGTTCACTTACAAACTGCATGCACTGGGAGATTACGTTCGCACTATACGTGCATTTGGCACAACGGATTCATATTCTACCCAAATTGTATGTTGTTTCGCCTGAACACGATCTCATCTGACAGTCCTCATGTGTTGGGCAGGGGGAACTTGCCCACCGGTCTGTGAAGCGTCTCTATCGCAGGACCAACAAAGTAAATGCGACAAGGCAGATAGCAAGACACGAACGCCGAGGTACTCATTTGCAAAGAGCACAAGAAGCAGTGCAATATAGCCATGCTCATCAAGTACAATATATGGAAAACGATCGTCTTCCTTACACTGACATTGACCAACACCATCATATAAGTGATTCAAGAAATCACCCCCTCGATGTCATGAGTTTTGTACATGACCCTCCAAACAACCCAGCAAAAAAGGTTTTTTGGTTTCACACTTTGCGTCTATGTACTAACAGGACTTTGGTAGGAGTTCATCCCCAAACTAAAGAACCACCTTCTCAACCAACTGTTGGGCCATGCTTTAAATGGTGACAATGAACTGGAATTCTCTGATAAAGACAGAAATTCGATTTGCATCCTCAACAATCGTATCTATTCTGCCAAAGTTCTATGTGTGAATTATACCACCTATGACATACGTCGTGACCAAGATTCCATGAATCCTCGTACACATTGCGATGTAATGGTTGTTTCACCCAGGAAGGAGGATGGTGCCCATCCATTTTGG
>QLOK01042967.1:992-35762 GCA_003313805.1 Tricholoma flavovirens
TTTTTTTTTTTTTTTTTTTGGCTGCTTGTTTACGATTTTTCGGGCATTTCTGTTTGTTTCCCCTTAATTGCATAACCTTCATACCATTCCTCACGTTCGATGTCTGATACGCTATCTATTTTTGTACTATCCTTTCTGTTTCTCTCCACCATCATGCCTTCATGTCCTTCCGCCATAATACTCTCTGTTTCCATGAATACGCATGCCTTTGACGTCAATACGATTTTTCCGGATTACATGGTTTCCTTATGTTCCTTGCCACGGGGATTTAACGTCATGCATTTAACCTATAATGTCATTTCTAGGTACATGTATATTCGAGTTCATAGTATTATGATTAATGCAGTGCGCATCTATAGAGCGGTTACTGCCTGATACATATACAAGAGTTTCCGGGTACACATACAACTGAATAGTACAACCAACAATGGATTAAAGAGATACCACGGTATCCATCTACGTTGCGGGTCGTAATGCCCTCAGCCGCTCAGCGAGTTTGTCGTCTTCCTCGCCAATCTTCTCCCGCGGGCTCAAATCAGGCACAGCGTTGATATCCTTCGACGAGAGATCGTGCTGCAACTCGATATTGGCCTCTTCCGCAGTTTGGCGTAGGAGCTGGTCGATCTGATCCTGTGGAGTCGAGATGGCGGTTGTAGACCCCATCGCGTCTTCCATATACGATGTCTGGACGTCGAGATCGGAGAATTGGGATTCAAATTTGTCCATTACAATAGAAATCTGTTGGATTGAAGGGTGCGTGATAGATGAGATGTTCGCGATTCGGGAAGGTGGAGATACTGACGCGCTCGAGGTTCATGCTCTCCATCGCTTTGTCCATTCCGCGAACCACCGACGTCATGTTTCCGGTCACTTGCCGCATCGTAACAGCCGTTTCTACTCTGCTCGCGACAGCGTCTATACGGCTAGACAGTCTCAGAAGGTTCAGAGATTCAGATTTCTTGCGGATGGCATTGGAGGCATATATCCGGGCTCCTTCGTTGTTGCCCTGCTGTAACGCCTGTCGGAGTGAGAAGTGAGTGAAAAATAACGATATTGGGTGATAGGTAGTACTTTCTTCAGCCTCCCCTTTTCGAGGTTCTCGTCCTTCTGCGCCTTCTTGGCCTGTCGACTCAGGGTCTTTGCTGTGAACTTTTGGTGGGGGTCAATTATGGGTTGACTCTGTGAGTTTGAAGTATCACCTTTAGTTGGAAGAGCGTTTCTGCGCAAGGTTAGCCGAGATAAAGGGAAGTGAGGTCTGGATTCTCACTTTCGAGATTGCTCATGGTGTAGTGGAGGTACTGCCCTGGTCACGTGATATTAGGGTCGTTGCTTTGATTTTAAAAATTCCCAAGTTGATGGTTTTTTTGTACTACATCAGGCTAGTTTCAGTTCTTCGTCGTGCTGCACTCGATATACTTATCCAAAGTTATAGTTATGTTGCTGTTCTAGCCGCATTTGCCTTCGTCACACTCTCCCTTGGTCTGTTCATCTTGTATCAACCTCACAATCTGTCTGAATGTTCGTTTCCTTTCAAGCAAGCGGCCTATTGTATGTCTCTGAACTAATAGAAGAGCATTCACGACTAGCAAAAGTAATTGGGCAGAGGGGAATATATGTGTGTGCTCTCTCACCTCGATCGCTGTTTGACACCCTTAGCAGCCCCCGACTGAACAGGCCATAATAGCCCTCCATGTTATCCTCTACTTCTCCGATTCACTCCCGTTCTTCCCTGTTGCATTCTCAATCTTGTGTCATTTTGTCTACCTCCAAAACTTTTCCGCTTCGTGGCCCCTCATCTCCCTATCGTCCATCTCATTCCTCGCGTCTTGCGTCTTCGTAATCGCAGACCATTTCATATGGTTCTTCTACTTTTCTCGTATAACTAACGAGGCACGACACAAGAGAACATATCGAGGTCCTGTTCCATACGTTCTTGGGTTCACTGAGATCGCAACTTTCTTTGGAATTTGTGTTTGGCTTGCGCCTTTGTTCCTCTTTCTGAGCCTCAGCGCGAACGACAACGCATTGCCTGTCTCTGCAGGTAAGGTCGTCGTCATTCTTTCCAAACCAGGACTAAGACTTCTGTCCTTACAGCTAATCCAGGATCACCATCCGGTGCGACCCCTATGCAATATGCACAAAGCCGAGTTTCCCTCTTCCGTTCTTTGTTTTCGTTCGAGGGTTTGCCGAGGGTGCGACCAAAAGTGTCCCGGAGAAGCACTATGGAAGGAATTCTTGCCCCTAACCCCCCGACTCCATTGACACCCATTCCTCCTCTTTCACCGTCTGTGGCTTCTCGGTATAATGCCACGACCCCTCCGCCTCCCCGTTCCCCGGGTCCTCCCAAGATGCAGGAGGATCCCCACTCAATGTCGTCAAGTCGAAGTTTTAAGCTTGGTACGCCCCCTCGGCGGTCAACGCAGCCGTTGCGCAGACCGACGGGTCCATCGGCGGAAAAGACAGGTGTGGGACTAGGACTCGGGTTGAGAAGAACAATATCAGGTACCACCGTGGATGAACAGTAAGAATACTTATCGCGTTATGGACAACGTATACTCGTTTAGACGAACTCTCGTAATGATAATTGTTTTTGATTGTCGTGAATTATGTAACATGAGGACATTCCAAAGATGGTATTTACGTTACTCGTCATTGCCAAACAAACGTTTCCTAGTAGTTGGCTCGGGGTGACCAACTTGGTAGAGTGGTTATGTATCTGTATCTTGGCGCCAACCCTCGAATTCTATACCTTGCAACAAGTTCACACGATAACAGACTAGGGAGACCCCAACGGGCTCTTGTGTTTCGTGCAGGGGAAGCTAATTCACAAGCTGTTGTTGAGTTCTTGCACAAAGATGAAATTGATCTCGGGAACGTTGTTCGGCTGACAAGTAGGGTTGTGAAGGGCTGTCTTGGACTGATATCGATTGAAGATGGTCCGTCACTTTCTGATTGGTATATTGACTCCTAACTTTTCCCCAGACATATTCCTGGCTCTCGTGACAAGCGCTACCGAAGTGGGGAATACACGACCGTCTGGCGAAAAAACGGAATCTGTGGCAAGAATTCATGAAGTGTCATTTTATAGTTTGACCTCATCAACTTGGGATGATCTTGGGGCTGTATCGGAGGGCGTGATTGGACCAGACGGTCACGGTGTAGATCAAATTAACAGGGATTCGTATGCGCCACCGGGAACTACACCTCCCGTTTTCGAGCATCCATGCATGTCCTTGACGAAGATCTTGTCATCTGGTTCTTTTTATTATGCTCTTGATTCCCCGTGGGATCTTTCTTCGAGGCTGGCAGTCCGTCTATCTAGGGACCCGACGTCTGCAAGAGATGTTGGAACATTTGATGAACGGTTTGTCTGGAACGAGTATATTGTTCGAAGTCTTCTGGATTTTCGAGAACGACTTGACGCGCATGAACGCGAAGATCTGGATAGCTGTCAATTCATTGTTTGTTGCGAGGATTTCCAACATGTTGAAACCACCTGATCATCTCGATAGATCTTGGCTATCCAAGGTTATGTGGGCATGTTCACCATGGCTCTGCCGGCACTACCTACAAATGGTTCTCCTACAATGGCCTCATTGGCCCTGATGTCTAGACTTGGTTGGAAACGGGCAGGCACACGATTCAACACCCGTGGGGTCGATGACGATGGGAATACTGCTAATTTCGTGGAGGTGGGCATTTAGCCTCATTTCGCTTTGATGCTAATGTCTGAGGAGATGGTACAGACAGAGATGGTTTTTAGCACCGATCAACACTGTGTTAGCTATGTACAAGTCCGCGGGAGTGTTCCTTGTATGTACTCCAGCCTGAATACACTTTGTTTTCTTTTCAATGACAAAATATTTCGTAGTATTCTGGGAACAACAAGGCCTCCAAACATTTGGTCAGCGGATTCAAATCACACGTCCCCATGCATCCCAACCAGCCTTCGAACGTCATTTCGCTGAGTTGATGGAGGAGTATGGTTCTATCCATGCGATAAACCTTTTGGGATCCAAAGAAAACGAAGCTTCATTGACAAGTGCTTACGATCGACATCTTCAAATTACACGAGGGGCGATTGGAGATCAGCTTAGCATCACACTTTATGACTTTCACGAAGCCGTCAAGATAGGCGGACACGAGGGTGTGATAAGAGAGCTAAGGTACGCCGCATTGATGTTTTTACAAGATTTGCTCCAATCCCCGTCCTGTAGCCATTTGGAGAGTATAGCAGAGCATGTGGATGCATTTGGATTTTCGATGTGCGATGCTGTAACAGATGACATTGTAACGGACCAGAAAGGCATTTTTAGAACGAACTGTCTGGATTGGTGAGTCCCTCGCCTGCTATCACTTGTACGCGTCGTTATTTGCTGTTCAGCCTAGATCGCACGAATTTCGTCCAAGATATACTTTCCCGTAAAACCCTGGAACAGTACCTTCTGCTCGTTCGACGTGAATGGATATACTCCAATGCCTTGTGGACCAAGCATCGTGAACTCTGGGCTGAAAATGGTGATGCCTTGTCTAGAATATATGCTGGCACCGGCGCTATCAACACCAGTTTTACTCGGAGTGGAAAACGAACATTAGCTGGTGTGTAACCTGTGATAACTGCTCATGTAGCCCGAGAGGTCATTTTCCAAAGGTGTATTGTCTGACGCCACAAAGAGCATATCACGGGCATATATCAATAACTTTCAAGACAAAGGAAAGCAGGCAGCAATTGACATGTTCCTGGTTCGTCCTGTCGTACAACCTTCAATGACATTCTGATATATCTGACAGGGAAACATGAACAACCAACGTCCTGTCACAATTTTTGATCCCATTCATGACTCTGTTCGTGAAGTCTTAGAGAAAAGGTACCCTTCTGCCAAGTTTCATCTACGATCTAATTTTGTTCAGGTTGCCTGAGTATTCTACCACGAAGCAATGCACCATATTCGCGGGGACGTGGAATCTCAATGGCCGGGTAGGTTGTCTGGTTACCTCCGCTGGCAGACACTCTACTGACTTATGACAGCCGCCATCCGAATCTCTACTTCCCTGGCTTTTCCCCCAAAAAGGTGAGTCGATCACCTAACGTTATCTCGTTCTATTCTTATTCTCGGTGAAGACTTTACCGAGTACGTTTGACCATGCCTGCTTTTCTGGCGAAAGTTAAATCTCGTAGTCCCGACATGCTTGTAATAGGCTTCCAGGAAATTGTCCCCTTAACAGCTCAACAGATTATTCAAACAGATCCCGAAAAGCGGTATGTGAAACCTGCTTTGAGCACCGTGACCGTCTAGCTTAAAGCATGCTGCAGGGGTATCTGGGAGAATAAGATCATTGAGACGCTTGATCGGCGTCCTAACAAGACATGCAACTATGTCCTTCTCAGGAGTGAACAGGTAATATTTAATATCTTCCATACCCGTTCATGACATTTTTTAACAAATTCCCAGCTGGTGGGAACGGCTCTAATGGTTCTCACGAAAGAAGACTTGACTGCCGTCATTCGAAACGTGGAGGCCACAACACGGAAAGTACGCTGACTCGGATTCACCATTATGATACTGCTGATGCTGGACAGACTGGCCTACGAGGAATGTCTGGGAACAAAGGTGCTGTGGGTATTCGGCTGGAATATCATGCCACGAGTTTTTGTTTCTTGACGGCACATCTTGCCGCGGGACATTCAAATATTGAGGAGCGACATGCCGATTATAGGACCATCACCAATGGGTTGCACTTCCAAAAAGGCAAGACGATCTCTAGCCACGAGTAAGGCTTCCTCACATCTAGCCTTGTGCGTTCATTGAAGAATGAACAGCAATATCATTTGGATAGCAGATACAAATTATAGGGTTGACCTCGATTACAAAACAGCTAAGGCACTAGCAGAAGCAGATGATTTGGATTCGTTATTCGCGGTTGACCAGGTTTGCGGCCCAGTGAAAACATCATCATTATCCTGATTAACATTGACCGTCGACAGTTAAGGCAGGCCATGGACACAGGAACGGCATTTGGAGGATACACCGAAGGACCTCTGTTGTTCCGGCCCACGTATCGCTATGATGTTGGGACGGATTATTATGATACAAGCGACAGGATGCGTATACCTGCATGGACGGGTAAGCACCTGCAGCAGAAATGGAATTCAGTCCTCACCCAAGGACAGATCGCATTCTGTACCGCGGTAATCACCTAGATCTTTCGGTCTACTCGAGGGCCGAGCTACGGGGTTCAGATCACAAACCAGGTCTTAATTTTTCTCAAATTTATATTTACCTGCCACTCAAAACCAGGTCATTGCACCAGTCTTCGCAATTTTCCGCGCAAAAATCCTTATGATTGACGCTGTCAAGCGAGCTACGTTGTCTCGGTTACTCTTGGAAAACATTACCTCCAAGGGACCAGGAGAGAGGTTGGATGAGAAGCTGGCAGCACTAGTAATACCATTGAATCATACGGAATGTTCGTTGTTTCACTTGTCGTACATGATGTCACCCACATCCCCGTTCACTTAGTTCCATCTCCTAGCTCAGATGAAACAGCCTGGTGGGACAGTCCAGGTTAGCTGGCCAATCGCTAACTTCCACTTCGCCTGACTGATCAAAGAGTAGATACTCCTGGCGGCGTCCTCCCTCTTTACAGATACCAAACCGTGACGAACCACAAAACAAATCCTTTTGATTTCCCGCTGGAATCACCGATATCATCTTCACCCTCGTCATCTGACGAGGAGCTTTACACCGATGCACTCTCACTGCAAACACCAATGGCACCTGTGCAAGCAGCTCGGAAACCACCACCGCTTCCTCCGCCTCAGCCAACTAAACCTGAAAGCCTGTAATTTTCCATCCCATATCGGCATAGATATATATTAAGGCATGCATTATACCTGAAACTACCAAGTAATACATGGTTAGATCAAACCTTGCTTCTTAAGGTCCTCGTAGGTTTTGCGGTTATACACATTGCCCTCGTCATCCTCAAGTTCCTCCATCGTCTCCTGCTCGAAGATCTCGTGCCGACCCTCTTGCTTTAGCTTCTCGGCGACTAGAAACATAGGTCAGGACACTTCCACTTTGTAGATAGAATATCAACAGACGTGACAGGGCATCTTCAATTCGTGTGATTTCATGGAAATGCTTTGTGTTAGGCAGGCCCAGGGCACGCATACCAAAAGCATGTCTAGATTCCTGTTTACAACTCAACAATCGTGCGCTTACTATTGAGGCACAGGTACATACTTGGAAATGTCGATCAAAGTTTTTCCTTCAGGAGTCAAGTCAGACATTGACCATTGATAAGCGAAAACCACGAGCTCACCTCCCCATGTAGACATGATCGGAGCAAATCTCACACCGATACTCCACACCAAGTCCGTGGAGTTTGTATAACCAGTAAGGAATAGGTTTGCCATCCCATCCAAGCGGCAGTTTGAGGGGGTTATAGATACGTTCTTCTTCTTCGTCCTCTTCTCCTTCGGGACCAGCCGTTTTGTTCGTAGGTGCAGGTGGGGGTTTGGATTGCTCAAGAAGTTCTTGCTCGCGTTCACGAGCAGTAAGAGAGAACCGCCTTTCGACGTTCGATTTTGTCTCGTTGAGAGTAGGTACTAGTGTAACAAGGAGGGCTGTAGCAAGATGCGTGAGCAGAGCAGATTTCCGCAAGCGAGAGCTGATGCCTGATTTGTGCATGCCATCGGGAAATGGGGCAGGGGTGTGAGCAGAGGAGCCACCGTTAGGATTAGCGGGGGGTGTCCCTGAGGTGGCTTGTTTTGCTACAGCTTTGACGTGCTTTTTAGATGTTAGATGTGCATCGTAAACTGTTTGCTTTGAGTAATGCTTTTGACCTTGCCATAAAAACATGAGAGAATCGCATAGGTTTCAGCAAAAAAGTACACACATGAGGCACACCAGATTCCTGCAGTGTCATTTCCATTGACCTGTTTACTTTCTTCCCAACCTCGCACCTCTTCAGCTTCCCACCTTGTGTTAAACTCGACTTCGGCCTCTTGTTGTTGGGCTTGTACGTCGACCAGAGGCTGGGTCCGTTTTGCGAAGGAGAGCAGATACGCATGAAGATTTTGCATGTAACTATTCAAGATTAAGAGGTCGTAGCACGAAGAGAGTTTTGACAAATAGCGCACTTTTCAAAATCCTTGGAAAAGCGCGTTTCTTTCGACAAATCGCGATGAAGGGAACCATCCTGCGCGGCTAGAAGTAAATCAAGGTACTGGAGATAGCCCGGTCGTTTCCCAATATTTTTCAAGTTGGTATACGCCGTGTGGTTCGCGTATAAATCAAGATATTTTCCATAACCCTCTTCACCAGAAAACAACAAAGAGATGGCTAAAGAGACACAAAATAAGAACAGCAGAGGTTAGTTGGGAGACGTATACATACGGTCTTCTTCATATTCCTCATCGCCATTTTCTGGGTCTGGCTCCTCTAGAAGAACAGCGAGCTCGAGGTCGAAACCTCCTGGGATAGAATCAGGGTATTTGCTGTGGTGTTCTTGGATTTTCACCAACCGCGAGTAAAATTCAGAGAGGTCGCTCGCCTGTGGAGGCGCGGACAACGCATCTAACTCGAGTTTTCTGGCATCTTCGTCCTGGTACAAGGAGTTTAAAACGGAAGCCCTGGACGATATACGGTCGAGTATCTGTGAAGCCTTGTGCTCAGTTCGAATCCTAGCGTCATGAGAAGGCTGAGGCCTTGAGAGTAGAGTATATAAAGCTCGTTGAAAACGCTCTACTTCTTCATGAGTTTGTCGCTGGAGTTCGATGGTTGAGTCCATTCCGACGGACTCGAGTTTAGGACAAGTTGCTGTGAATTTTCCAACTCCGCTACTCTCAAACCGCTACTCTTAAAAAATGGCAGGAATCAACTCTGGAGACGAGGTACGCTCCCAACTTGTCCGTTATCATCTCAATCACTCACTTTAATGCACAGAAACTCGTTTTCGAATCATCAGAAGCAGTTTCCGTCATTTCAACTTTCGACGACCTTGGTTTGAAGGAAGACCTAATACGCGGCATCTACGCCTACAGTGCGTTTCTGGAACCAGTCTGCTATTGAAACTGACAGTTCATGATAACCAGATTTCGAGAAACCTTCCGCTATTCAACAGCGAGCCATTCTACCCATCACCCAAGGGCGCGATGTCATTGCACAGGCCCAGTCTGGGACGGGTAAAACCGCAACATTTTCCATTTCCATCCTCCAGTCCATTGACGTCACCGTTCGCGAAACGCAAGCGCTCGTTTTATCACCAACACGCGAACTGGCGACTCAAATCCAATCGGTTGTCCTTGCACTTGGCGACTATATGAACGTGCAGTGCCATGCTTGCATTGGCGGTACATCAATTGGGGAAGACATTCGAAAACTGGAGTATGGGCAGCACGTTGTTTCTGGTACGCCAGGCCGTGTTTTCGACATGATCCGGAGGAGAAGTCTGCGTACAAGAAATATCAAAATGCTCGTCCTCGACGAGGCAGATGAACTTCTCAACAAGGGGTTCAAGGACCAAATATACGACGTATATCGATATCTTCCCCCTGCGACCCAGGTGGTGGTACTGAGTGCCACATTACCCTACGACGTATTGGAGATGACCACCAAGTTCATGACAGATCCTATTCGTATCTTGGTGAAGCGTGATGAGTTGACCTTGGAGGGAATCAAACAGTTCTTTGTTGCTGTTGAAAAGGAAGAATGGAAATTCGACACCCTTTGCGACCTTTACGACACGCTCACCATTACCCAAGCTGTCATTTTCTGCAACACGCGACGCAAGGTTTGTCAGACACATTTGCTTAGACACTAGCCGGTGACGTAAATGGACGTTTCAGGTGGATTGGTTAACAGAGAAAATGCGTGCCTCTAACTTCACTGTCTCATCTATGCACGGCGAAATGGTGCAGAAGGAGCGTGATGCTATCATGGCTGAATTCCGCGGTGGCACTTCGTAAGTTCGGTCTCGCTGTATATTTATGAAGTCTGATGGCAGCCTTAGTCGTGTACTTATCACCACCGATGTTTGGGCACGAGGCATCGATGTCCAGCAGGTTTCTTTAGTCATCAATTATGATCTCCCAGCGTATGTTTCAGTCCGGTTTGTGTGCATCCTTTCGCTTAATGACAATGCCTCGATCAGAAACCGTGAAAATTACATTCACCGCATCGGCCGTTCTGGGCGTTTTGGCAGAAAGGGTGTCGCGATCAACGTCAGTGCATGGACTTGATCGCCTCTTCAATCACTCATACTTTATGAATTAGTTTGTTACGGTGGACGATGTTCGTATACTGCGTGACATCGGTCAGTCTAGTCTCATTCATCTTCACCGAGGTAGCCTGCTGATTCGAAGGCCCCTATCACAGAGCAGTTCTATAGCACGCAAATTGTCAGAGCTTCATTCCTCCTTCCTATCGTCAACTAACAAACTATTTTAGGATGAAATGCCCGTCAATGCTGCCGAACTCATCTAAAGTTTTTCGAATTGCTGCCGGAGTTCAACCTCGAAGTGATGATTGTCGACAACGGTTAATCGTTTTACATCTGTTCCCCTTGTAAGTTTATAGTCTATCAGTAAAGGTTCTACAACTGTTGCAAACATTAAATTTTATTTCCCTGACCCTTGATAGAGGTCGTTTGTTCATAACTAGCGAAGCGAGTCATGGTTGATGGTACTACGAGATACGGAATACAAAATCGTGGTCCGATGCACTGCGCAAACCTGTTGTGTTTTCCTAAGGATCGTTTCCGGAATCAGGGGCCGACTGTTTTACACATATGCATATGTGAAAGGTCAGCAAGACACCTCGAAATCTACTGGTTGGCGGATGCATCGGATAAGAGAGCTGCGCTTCATTGGTGGATTTGAAATCTGACATTTGAAAGAGCGTGGTAGTTCTGGTCGTCTAAATTAAGTACACGGGGGGCAATCTGATTGGGTGGCGGTGATCTGCAATGGTAGGCCCGGTGGGGAGCAGTGAAGCATCGTGCCAATTGCGTCCACGGAGGCAGAAAAAAAGGGGGACAGCGGCGGTGCTCCACACGATCCTCCTGAACCTATGGTCACCAAACAGGAAACCATTTAACGTAGAAACGGCTCACCTTGTGGCCTCTTCTGGCGAAGTCTTGTCACTCAATCCCTGTCTATTTCAACTACCCTCCCACACATTAGCAAAGCTTCAATCAACAATGCCAAGGTGACTGACACGCTAAATGCAACCGGTTGCCCTCGAGATGAGCCTTGTCTGCCAGTGCCTTGAATAGACGACCGTGAGTTCCGTCCGCAATAAGAACTTTAAGGGTTGGACCTGAATAATTTTTGGGTTGACATGAATCGTCATGAGAGGACATACGCTATGGCTCGATAGAACATGAAAGGGGTAATGGACTGAATTCTGGCTGCCCAGCTTTAGCGATGCAATGGGTGGAGATGAGGAGCGACGAATATTCTCGACACACACATGGTGTAGGACACTTCACTAGCTCGGGTCGTCCTTTCCGAAAAGCCTTAGTTATATTACGCTTGCGCCGTGGGATGTGCGGCATGAGGTTGCGCCCTATTAACGGTTATAGCCAGACAGCTTCCAGTCTCTCACCCCTTCCAGATCTGTTTGGGTATGCCAAAAGGTTGAATATATAACATGAGGCTCAGACACGTCAATCTATTAGAAGATGCATCGAGATAAATTGGATTCAGTACTGTACCTAAAGCACGATTCATGCCAGAATGATGCTGGATCCGCGTGTAATGTCCGGATCTATGGACAACCGCGAGCACTGTTGGATGGCTGCTCCTGCGACTTTGAATACTGAATTTAACGACATCGATATAGGTTGACAAAATCATACCAAGGTCACCAATCCATTGCAGCGATTCCACAGTGACGTCGAACACTACATGAGCCAGAACATGCATGCTAGAGCGTTGTCTGCATGCGCAATGTGACGTCTACTGTCTTCATTTTTCACAACTCGCCCGCATTTGATTACGAGGTTGACATGTCAAGGAGCCGTGTGATGTTGCCCCGTAACTACTGACGAAATGAAAGTATGGGTGACTCGGGCCGTATCGTATTCATCTGATCTAGGCGTAAGGAATCTTTCTCGACGGCAAGCATCTGCGATGAGACCCGCATGTAGAGCCATCGGTCGTATCTGGGGCGCAGGCGAAATTGACATGCAGCGATTGTGGCGGATTCCGCGCCATATGGTTGTGGCACGAGAGGTGAGTGGAACTTCGCAGGCGTGCTTCTAGATTCAAGCGATGTCGCCAATCCAGAGGGTCCGTGGCAGAGTGCTTCTGAACATGTCACAAGACAATAAATGACGTCCTTATTAGCAAGAACTACTGGGTGTCTCATCACCGTCCGCAAATCATGTTAAAGACCATGCCGGCAGGATTGGGTCCCTTACCAGCCTTCTTCCTTATATTAGACCCTGACATCCGGGCAGGCCACGGAAATTACCAGTGGCAGGGACTGCATACCTTGTCATCTCATGCGGTACATAACCGTCAGGCGGCTCCAATGAGAAAACTATATAACGAGGTTGACAGTCAAGATTCCCTTCACTGTTATTTTCAGCATGTGTTATTGGCGTAGGTGAGCAAAGAACACCAGTGATATCATTTGCTTACGAGTGCGCTGCAGGGTTCGTAACATTTACAAGCAGTAAGCGCACCATGCTCTCTGTTCATAAAACAGTGCCTGATTGCAATGGTTTCCAGCTGCGGTCACGCTGTAAATCAGGTTAGTCACGATGGATTTTCGACCTTGTCCTACATTGCAATAACAAGAACGTGGCTGCCAGGCTGACGAAGAGGTGAGAGACTAGCCATGAGAAAGTCGAGTGAGCTGAATGTCTGGCAGATAAAATGCGACATGGAAACTTGCATATTTAGCCCGGCTCATCCAGCAACTTGTAAACCACCACAATGCAATCAAACATGCTGGCAATAGTAGGTAACGCATAGGCGATGGCAAGGCCAACACTGACACCTTCCAAGTCGTCAATACCCGCAGCAATATTCACCGCACATCGATAGACTGTGTCCAGCGTGCAGTGCCTTACAGACCTAGAAGAAAACTGCAGAGTGAGGTGCAGCTTTGATCCGGATTCGTCGGTTAGAAGGACGCTGACTTCTGAGCCTAACAAGAAAGGGGAAAGACGTAGGTTATTTATCAGGAAAGGGGGCGTCGAACATACTCTGAGGTCTTTATAATAATCTTGTCAGCTTCCGCTAGCTTTATGATAGTCTTTATGAGATCTGTACTGTACGCGCGAAGAAATCATTTCTATTGTTTCAGCTGGTGTACAGACTTGCGTGGTGACATACTACTTGGAACTTCAATCATCTCCAATATTGTGTTTCTTTTTCAATTGAGCAAGGTCTTCTTCACGCCGTGCCAAATCTGCCTTTGCGGCAGCTGCATCTTGTTTGGCTGGCATATGATATAAGACGACGATATAACGCTCTTGCAGATGAAAACCATTCAGATGGTCAAGAGCATTCTTTGCCTACCAGGTTTGGTGGTCAGTGCCATGGAAGCGAATCGACGAGGAAAACAACGAACATCCATCACGTCGTCAAACACGACAAAAGCCGTGCCCTTGGTCTTCTGCTCATTTCCTATCCGAATTTGGCGAATGCTACCATAGCGCCCAAATAAATCATACAAGTCCTCCCCAGTTATCTGGTAATTCAAGTTTTTCACGAACAATATTCGATTGGCACCTGGAGGAAGTTTTGTCTTTTCTGGGAGTCAGCAGCCGAACTTTTGTAGACAGGAGTAAGGCTTACTGTGGGTCGGGGCAACGCCATCCGTGAGAAATTAAAGAGAAACAAGAGGTGGTAATTGTTTGGGCATGAGTGGTTATATTAAGCAATATATGCTACAATAAATAACGACAATTATTACATTTGGCACCAACTATCATGATGCTGATACCTTATGGAAGTAGAAGGAACAGTTAAGCCTCGTACGAGGTAGAAGAAAAAATCCAGGGGGACGGGCCGTAAGGCAAGTAAAAATGCCTGGCTCCTATTATAATATATGTCTCGCCCTCTCTTTCAAAAAGACACACGATGTTAGAGACTACTGGCGGCGGTGCCAACTCATCGAGTCAGCTACTAGACAGTGCTGTCGCTAGTAGGCTGTTGTCCTGGAACACCGGATATTTGAATTAAAGTTAGTTCGAAAGATCACACCCATACAACAGAACTGACTTGTCGTCGAGGCCGGTCGCCAAGTGATTCTAAGTCATCATTATCAAATTATAAAACACTGTGAATCGACAGAGGTGACGTTGAAGAGATAGGGCGCCTAAATAGATGACCCATGTCATGGGTAGGTGAGTGGATTAAATGCCAAGGTAAGAAGACCGATGGTCCAGGTCGTCGTGATGTGGCACTGTTTGACATGCTAGCATTTCGTAGACGTCGATGGGGCGTCAGTCGTCATGGTATTCTTTGGAACGGAAGTTGGAGTTGGCGATGAAATTGTTGAATTACTCGGGCCCACGAAGTTCTGCGCGAGGGGATTACCCAGAAAAGTGGCAGAGGCCAAGGTCGTTAGATTGAAATTCGTGCCCGAAGTGGTGGCATTGACGGTGAAGGTGTTTGTTGGTTAGAATTATCAGGCTAGACATAGACAACAAGGATGTAACTTGAGTGACGAAGTTGGCTCTGAGAACCTGGGCGTAAGAAGATCCTTGCTTACCGTCTGATCTGTTGGTGTCACCAACGCCGCGCTTTGATTCGTCAATGAAGTCGGGTCACGAGCGACTGTATTCATTTGGAGGTTTCCACCAGGGAAATGGAGGAACTGTGATATACCAGTGTTCGGAGGAGTTGGTGCGTCCGGGTCCACCAACACTAGGACAAACGTCTGATTAACAACCGCGATAGCTACCAAGAGGAAAGCTGGCTCTGCAGCGGTTTCTATCGCAAGAAATTTGTTTGAATCTGTTTTCGTTGAAAATATGAGCTGTGAGCTCTTACGCTAATCCGTCAAGAGGACAGCTGTCGTTGCATTTAATGTCCCCGAATCTGTAAAGATCATATTGACAAGAGCCGTCAGGTTGAAGGATCTTTGCCTGGGAGAATGCCTCGTCAGAAAAGACGACAACGACCCCCGAGCCGATTGTGCGAAGGCCGTGGGTAACACGCATGCGAAGAAGATTAAGTGTAGGCATCGTACTATTAGGATGTGGGTCACGGTCTGTCTAGATGTAAACATCGCCAATTTATGCTGCGCAGGCCCGGGAACACTCCAACACCCGGAAGCATTGTCAAAAATGGTGCCTTGCAAAAATGATCTTCACTCTGATCATCTTCATCATGACGAGGATATCGATAATAAACCTCTCCGCAGGCCCAAGCCACACTTGGATCCCAGAACCACTGCTGTGTGATCGGATCTAGAGGGACGACGTACATGTACAGTAGGTAAAAACTCTCCGTATAGGCTATGGTAGCGTCGTGCGCATGTCGACTTGGCGTTCCTGATTGAGGGTAGCACTGGCAGGTTGTACTATTGAATTTGGTATGTAACACATCTTGTCGCTTTAAATTTCAAATGTCCTGGTTCAGAGTTAGAGATCGTAGTAGATATAGTCTATTGGTCTCCGCCGCACAGCACTCAACTCATTGCGCTACTATAGCGACCACCATGAAACTTGTTTGGTTATAACTCAGGCTAGGCCTCCCAATCTCTGTCTTTTGTCAAGTGCAGGTCACTCCGCGCAAACCACGGTGCTGGTCACCGTTCGTCCGCTTCAAGATATCGATGACTCTGCCAAAATTCCAACTCAATCAGGCTGACTTGCCTCAGTCGCCACTGCCACTCCCAAGATCCCTGTTCATCTTAACATGCGCATCGCTGCTGGGCTCATTTCTGCTTTTCATCATCTCAATGCTTGACTTGGGTTACCTTTCCATGTGGTTTAATCCTTGCGCATCGATAATTACCATAATCTATCACATCGCTGTTATCCTCATCTCACGTAGAAAACGTGCTCCTAACTCCCCCTCATACTTTTCGACTGCCATATTCTCTGCATATATCATGTTCATCATGTGGTTCGTTGCGTTCATCCTGACCATTGTGGTCCTTGCCTCTAGTCCGGAGATTTTCCAAACGGAAGGTCTGCGTGAAGGACCTGCAAACGTGCACACCCAGAGGGTACAGGTATTTTTGACGTTGTACGAGATGCTGGTGATTGGTGGTATAGCTGTAAAGGGTCATGTAATCGTTTGGAAAGAAGGTCCAGATCCAGAGGGATGGAGAAATCTAGAAAGCGGCCAAGTATGTAATGTTCCTTTTACTCTCGTGGAATACAAATTGATCATTTATAAGGCTGCTGCTGGTGTATCAGTAGTACCTCAGATGGCGCAGCCTGCGAAATGATGTATTATAAGCATTTGTTCAAAATTCGTGGAGCCAAATTTGACCTCAGCGACTGAGGGGTACAACCGGTACATAGATTCGACACATCTGAACGTAGATGTCTTCGACCTTCCACATGCTGGAATGGTCGCAACCCATACATATGTTGAATCCTCAGCAAATAAGTATCTCTGGGAATGTCGTAAATACATTTATAGAATAGTACGGTAAAGCGAACGTACACCCTGGCATCTAAGATCCTAATAGTTTAGAGGTTCTCCTCCTTTCATTAGACGCTCTACGTCTTCGCACTCGTTCTGTCCTCTAACACACACGAACGTAGCATCGTCTCCATCAGCATCGGGAATCAAACACTTAACATCCTGAACGTCGGGACACGGGCAGTCAAAAGGTCTTGCAACACAATCCAACGTGATCGGGCAAAGGTATGCAGAACACGGCACTGGTAGTTCTGTTCTGTTAGTAGGTCGTGACGATATGATGATCCTTACGTACCGCTTTCTACGTGTGCAGCCCATTGCGATGCCCCGGAACGTTGCTGTTGTTGACTCGGTTGTTGATGGCCAAACATGTTCCCAAAGAAATCAAACTGTGCATAAGCGAGTCCGAACATGAAAGGGACAACTATGGCGAGACTTCGCAGCATTTTGAGACTTTGGATGTCAAACCGCTAAAAGAAAGCGAGCGTCACGGTGAGCCAGTGAAACTTTGAAGTTCTTGAAAGGTTGATGGCGTATCACCTGGATCAATGATGACAAACAACCCCTGGTGCCTCTCCAGAGGCCCAGACGTTGAAGCACCCGGGCCAGAAGTAGTCAGGGACTCCTCACTGGGAAGTTTGCCTGGTAGTTCGAGTTATCATGATACCTCTGGGCGGATTCGGACGATTCATGCAGTGGGCCATCGCACAGTATATGGCATGTGATGAAGACAGCCCCGTTTGAAAAGTTGGACATCTTACATATTTGTGAACTATAGTTCTAGCAATGGCCATGGACTAGACGCGATATGCTACATACAATTTCCATGAATATGTGGGATGTTGCTCAGCATCACGAGAAACAAGTCTGCTTGTCTACCGCACAAAATATATAATGACAAGTATGTGACAAGAAATTTAGAGGTCGTAGATGGGTGATATCATGGAAGAAAGTGAGGACTACTGGGGGATTATCGATTAAATACGATCCGATACATTGACAGTTGATGGATACAAGGAGTAGGCTGTTCTGTGTGTTATGCGTGGATGATGAGACAGCATTATAAATTCTTGAGTACATTATCCTGCATTGATTTCGATTGCAATTGTGCAGGCAAACCTGAATTAAGTTTCGTCGCCTTCACCCTCATCGGCGTTATCTACTTCATTTTGGAGGGCCCTCCTTATCTCCCTCCTGTCCATTGCCATTGGAGTGGATGAGGCTACCACCTGTAATAACCCCACACAAGATCTACGTGGGGTTGGACTACCTCCAGATTGCTGGCCGTCGCCTCCGGCGTATGTCTTAGGTGTCACTGGCGTAGATCTGGATCTACCCAATTTCTCTATCTCTCGTTTTTTCGTGTCAGGAGAAAAGAGTTGTGACTTGAGGTTGGTGTTTGGCGCTGTGACCGCTTTGCGCGACTTTCGACGCGGAGCCAGATTTTCCTTCTGTCCTTCTTTATCGCTATCGGTGAGCGACAACAGTTTCAAGTCATTGTCAACGGTTGTTATGAGGACGTGTGTGTCACAGTGCACGCGGAACCCAGGATAATGGACAGACTGAGGATCAGGTGGTGGGGGCGTTTCGCGTGGAATTGATGTAGGAATGGTGGAGGAGCGGGAAGAAGACGAACAGCTGGGCATGCTAAAGTAGTCGTCCATTTCGTCGTCGTCTGACCGTGAGGGCCGCGAATTAGACTTCAATTCGGGAGAGGGGGCAAGTCTATTACCCGTCGAAGCCGGGCGTGGAGGAGTTCCATCCAATGTTGCCACGCTAGGAGTACCTGCGCCCTGTGCAAAAGAATTTGGGGCCCCAAAATCAAGTTTTCTAGCAGGACTGCTGGTCCCGTCCAGCACGTCAGCAATGAACCTGACAGGTGTGCCTCTTGCGGAAACTGGGCTCTTGGATGTCTTCTCTGGGGAAAAGATACCCTCTTCATTGAGAATGCGGCGTTTGGCTGGACTGAACAAGTTTGGACCGCCGGGAGATAGCGGTCTTTTGTTGGGGCGTGATTTGCTGGCAGGTGGAAGGTTAGGGTTAGGTGGGAGAAAGTGTTCGAGAGGAAGTTCTTGGAGAGGGCCTGGGCGGCGCATGGCTGTGATTTGGTGTAATTCGTCGAGTAAAACTGTTGGCGGACTTGCTTTGTCGATGGTCGTGGCGTGAAACGTGGAGGGACGTCGAAATTTTCAAGAACAAAAGTATCCACGCGATTACCACGTTCCCTGTCACATCAAATGATTAGTGACATCACGCGTCTATATTACGCAACTCTAATTTAACTACGTGCCAACGGGCATCACCACATCAAATACACCAGTCCCTGTTAGGTTAGGACGTCCAAGCACAATGTTCCCTGAAGGCGTCGTCAAGTTGTCAAAGTCTCCATAAAGCGTCGCTTCAGATAGAAATGCTGCAGTCGTTTCGAACGATGCTTTTAACAGTGGTGAAGGGTTGGTAGAGATCCCTTTCCTGTTGAAAGGTTTGTAACCACCCTCGTACGTCTACACATCCAAATAAGATATCATTCAAGGTGATGGAATTTACCGCGTACCATATAATCAGCGATCAGCTCAAGATGACGTCTATCCACCTGAATATTATATGCGCCAAACACGCCTCCCATCTCCTTTAGGATGGCAGCACGAGCCATCTCAACTCCATAAGTCTTCAGGATTGCATAGATATCATTGGAATAGATATCATCTTCTTCTAACAGGTTATCTTCGGACCCAGCTGCGAAATGCCACAACCCTTGGAAATTAGATCCATTCGTTGTTAGCTGCAGGTAGGTCAGAATGTTTATGCGTATAGATCATAGGTAGACGGACCTTTATCTCGGACTCTCCGATCTTTTTATTGTCGTCTTTGGTTTGGAAGCATTCCGTGATGCCGGGAATCTCGCGAATGATCGTAGCGCGGCATGTGCGCTCAACAATACCGACAAAGAGCAGTTTTGGCATGTCTGAAAGGAACTGAGAAAAAAACAGTTAGGCAAAACTCTGACGACGAATCACGACGACTAACATCAAGCTGAAATGTACAACCTGACTCGGTGAACTCGAAAGAGGTGGCTTGATGCAGGTTGCGACTAAATACATCAGCGACCTTCTTCACCTTTGACTGGAAAGATTCCTGTGGTAGTTTCTCGATGTGGTTTTCATCCCCTGCACCTGGAGAAGTAAATTCGGCCTCAAGATCGTCGTCACCATACTCTTCTGGGTCTTCCAGGTCTTCCATGTCCCCATCTTCGCTGTCATATGATGCCTGTTCCTTTTGCTGTCGTGTGCGTTTTTCATCATCCGCGTCTCCATCACCGACCTCGCTACCTTTACCAGTGTCCCTTTTCTCTTTCGTTGACTCCCCTTCGTCATTCTCACCCGTCTCCTCGTCGTCTACACTTTCCTTGCCTTTTTTCCCCTTGCCCAAATCCGCAATCTGGCTTCGCAGATCTGCATCCAACTTCTTCATCTCCTTGAGGATTTCTTTCTTCAGCGTTAGAGGGAATTTAGTCGGGAAAGCCTCTAATATATCCAGAGGATCTACGTCATATTCGGCCTGATATTCCTCTTGCGAGAAAAGATTGATCTCGACCGTCAACTGCGTCCGCCGGGCCTGCCCCTCGACTTTTAGTTCCTCCCTTACAACTACGCTGTCAACAACCTGAGAAAGCTTGACACGACTGGCTCTCTTGCAAAACAAGTCAATATCTTCTTGGAGTACTCCGGGGCGGATTCTCATGGTCATAGATGGCGTCTTTGGTTTCTGAGACGCAGTCATGACGATCTCTCGCAGACGCGGTATTCCGAGTGTAACATTGGCGGCACCATGTCCTACCGTACCATATAAAACCGACCAGGTAATTTCGAAATCAAATGCACTCACCAGCAAAGTGGAAAGTATTTAGGGTCATTTGAGTCGACGGTTCTCCAACACTGAAAATCACTATCAGTCACGCACAGAACGTTATAAACGATGCTGACCTTTGTGACGCTAAAAGCCCGACAGCCTCGCCGGGCTCTACTAAACTTCGCATGTATTTGACATTCATCAGTAATCGGAAGTTGATTGCTGGTATAGGTGCCTTCCGTCTTCGAATGATATCCACCTTGTCTTTCGATTTGACGAGGTTATGTGGATTTGTCTTCACGTACTGATCAACTGCTGTAGCGAATTGCTCTGATGTGCTTCCTAGGTAGCGGCTTGGACTATACAATGATAAAGCAGGGTCGTATTTATCCCGCTTTGCTGGGGTGTTCTTATCCGGGCGGTGAATAGATCTTTTCAGAACCTTTTTCATGTAAGTAGGTGCGGCGGCGTCATCAATCACTCCTGTGATGACACGTGGTTTCAGGAAATTGACAAGAGAAACTTCGTTTTGGGCGATGAACTCGAATTGATACAGATGCTTCTGTTTCGTCACGTCAAGTGCATCACCACCATAATGGAACTGATAGATTGAGTTGTCGCTGCCTCGCACGGTATGGTCGTAGTGGACACGAATGCCCTCAAGATGCTTGATCAGACAGCGCTGCAGATAACCAGATCGCGAAGTTTTTACGGCAGTGTCAATCAAGCCTTCTCGACCAGCCATGCAATGAAAGTAGAACTCCTGAGGCTTGATCCCAGTCAGGAAGCGACTTGCCACATAGCCACCGGCAATGGCTTTGGTCTCGAAAGGCCGGAACGAGGGCAATGTCTTTCCGCTGACCATTACTGGGACACGACGGCCCTCCAGTTCCTGTTGCCCCAACGCACAAGAGATCTGTCTAGCGTTGACAGCAGTACCCTTGGCTCCTGAAAGAGTCATAGTCTGCATGTGATTATAGGGAAATTTACGCCAAAGTCCATTCGGAATACAAGCATCAGAGATAGAAGAAGTGAGCTTGGATAGTTTCGTCTTGACAGTGACATCAAGGCCAGCCATCTTGTTATCGTCCCGTAGTACATCCTCCAGCAAGGATGTCAAAGCACTTGGAACATCTGCCGTGAGAGCACCGTTCAATGATGGGAAGTTCTCGATGGCACCCTCAGTTCCCAGATTTTGTCCTTGCCGCAAAAGGTCGGTACGTTTTGAGTTCCCCTCATGCGTCAAAATCAAATCGTCCATCCGGCACGTGAACGCACGGTGCTGGAGGAATTTAGTAAAGAGTCTGCTCAGTATGCCAAGCAGTTTTCCGGCTATTTCGGCACCATAAAGTTCGTAGACGGAGTGTACCAGCCCATAGTCAGTGGCGCCAAAAGCTGCTTTGTCAAGCACACCACAAAGCAGTTCACCGTCCATAAAAATGACTTTGTCCTCTTTGGAGTCATTGCCCCAAAGATAGCCGGGAACTTTAGTTTTGGCATTCAGATTCAAGCCTTCGAAATTGCTGGGCGTAATATTCTTGAGGATTGTGGAAATCTCAAATGCTCACTGTGAGAAAAGAGTTTCCTCTTTCTGAATACCGCGCTTACAATTTGTTTTCCAGTCCATAATGGTTTTGGGCGCCAAATTGCTGGCGGTAGTGTTTTTAAACGGCCACCGTGTTCCTCATCATCTTCCGGCCGAAGTGCTCCGTACAGAAGCTGGAAATACTCCTCTCGGGCAAAAAAGGTGTCCTGGCTTGTCATCCAGACGCCTGCAACAACGTGATCTTGAATCAAACCTCGAAGGGGATTCCCCGAGGTGGGGACCAGGTATTGGTTGTCAGTGTTGGCAATCATCGTTGCTTCAGCGCGTGCGACCTGATTTTCTGGATTTGAAATAAGTCTAGAGTTTTATTCGCAAACGTTAAATTATACATACGAGGAAAATGAATGTTCATTTCTATTGGGTAGGTCAGATGAATTCAACTCCAGAGAAAATGGCATACCATCTCCATCAAAATCGGCTGTCATCAAAACGTTAGACAAACTTAGACTTATCACGCAAGAACCGAATACTCGCCATTGTATGAGTTACTGAAGCCAGTCTGATCTGAGTAAAGTGTATTTAGATGAAAAAGAATCAACTAACCAGTTCGCATAATGCATCCGAATGGTCTTCTCTCCCTGCAACACTCGGGCTTTATGGGCCATTATACTAGGTTTATGGAGCGTCGGTTGGCGGTTAAGCAGCAGAGTGTCACCGTCTTGTAAATGTCTGTAAACTTTCTTATTGATAGCGGCTGTCCGGGTGTATAACCCCCGTCGACCACCTGTAGCACGATCCCCATCTTGTGGTGTCAGAAGCTGATTCGCAATGGCAGTCCGCTGCTCGACAGTAAGTTTGTCCTACGCAAAAATCAAGTGACTGATATATGCAAAAGCAGAGTTCCTACTAGTGATTGCTGGCGTCCATCTTCGTATTCCACCATGGACGCTCCGGGATATCCTCTGGGTCCCGCGATAACCTGTTGTCGCAGTTCATGGAAATTGGCGGGGGTAACAGGTTCTGGGAATGTTAATTTCTTCGCGAATACAGGCGGCACCCCGATTTCGTTAGGCTCTATATTAACGTCGGGGGAAATGACAGAGCGGGCGGCGTAGTTGACTCGTTTACCCTAAATGATCATGATCAGCTATATGTCCAATAAATTCAAGCAAACACACCATCATGTTCCTCCGGAATAGCCCTTCCTTCTTTTCTAGACCCTGCTTCACTCCAGGGGGAGGCAGTTTGCCCTGCCGCATAGGCGTCGGGTTTTTGTTACTATCCATGAAACTGTTGACATCGTTCTGAAGGTGTATCAACTGCTCCAACAGGGCACTCATAAATTTCCTGCGAGAGGCCTCGTCAAATTCTGGTGTTTTTTGTGACACAGCGCGCAAATCAATGTTCAGATCTCGCAATCGATATGAGGTGTTCAGTACTTTGGCAAGCAACTCGTTATGCGGATGTTCGAAGAGGGTGTCGTTCAGTGAAGCTGCCGGTCGAAAACGAGCGGGGGTAATGGGTATCACATCCAGGAAGAACATATCAGCCGATGAGTAGCAAAGTCCCTCACGCGAGAGAGGTGCCGTCGGCCCATGTCGTCCATATAGTAGTGAGCACATGACGGCTTCGTTGCGGAATAGGCGACGGAGATGGGCACGACATTCTTCGGGAGTAACCACACGTTCGTTCCTACCCCGTAACGTTTTTGTCCTTCCGTTGGCAGCTTTGGGAAGTGTCACCGTTTTTGGCACGTTGGACTCCTTCTCACTTTCTTCCTCCCCGTCCTCCTGTTCTAGATCCTCGCCCATATCATCACTTTCCTCAGGGCTAGACATGTCTATGTCGGCATCCTTGGTAGTTTTAGCAGACTGGTAAGAAGGAAGGGCGCCAGCCTTCTCCGCAAGCAAGACATCAGGCCGTTTTTTCCCCACTTGCCCTTTTTGCTTCCTAGACAAGTCATATTCAATTATCTTAGTATGCCCCTCCTTGCGAAAGGTATAACCCGGGCTACATAAACGTACTTCAGCTACATACGATGCTTCCCTGGACATAAGACTCACCAAGCACAGTCGCTGTTCTGACACTTGGCCACGAGAGTCGCCTTCAGAAACTCGCCAATCAAGTCCTTTCTGGCCTGATACACAAGGGCATCCTTGTAATGATCACGCTTGCTGTTTGATGCCCGGCTGAGATGTACAGCGACGTACAAATTAACTCTCATCATAAATTCTTGTAAAGTTTCATCCCGAACCCCTCCTTGGGTTTCTTGCGCAATTGCGTCGTCTCCTTCGTTGCTTTCGGCACTCGCCTTCGTTTTCCGCCTAGTGCTCTCTCTCTTTCGGCTGACGTGAAGATGTAGATCATCCACGCCTTGAGCCGCGTCCAAAAGACCGCGCTCCAATAGTTGGAATTTAGCCATGTACTTGCATAGCTATGGAATAATTCAAGTGGCAAAAACATTTAAGGCTCCAGTGTACACACCACAGTCCTGCTCAATTTGAAGCGATGGCAGAATAAGCAAGTCGCACGTAGAAGGTTGTACATGTTGACCATAAACAGCGGGTGAAATACAGGTGCTGGCAACTCAATGTGACCGAAGTGTCCAGGACAGGTGAAGTAGGTAAGGCGGCATGTCGTGCAACTATTTCGGAACACGAGACCTAAGATGCTAAGGATTATAATTAAGATATCGTACGCACATATCTGACCGCTCAACTGGACCAAGTGCAGGATCATAAAGGCCTCCGATATTTGGTCGGTTCAGGTCATCCAAAAGGACCGGATTGACTATTTGTTTTACAGAAATCCTGCGAACATCGTCCGAAGTAAGAAAGGAGAAAGATATCCCAGATACAGTAGACGGGAGGGAATGCGAGATATTCATCGCTGAGGTCCCGAAGGACGTAGAGGCTTAGAGCTCGACTCGCAGCTTCGACTTGAAGCCAATTAAAATCCGACAACTTTTTGCATCATGATCATGTGACTAATCGAGATAGGTATTGACTACATTAATTCCTTACGCTCCCCTTTCGAGAAACACTCGTTCGAGGTTTTCCTGATTTTATCTTCTGTGCTTCACCAACGAGCTCTGCTATCAGTCCATTGTACGTCTCGTTGTCCTGCTGGAGGGACTCCCTCGTTTGTAGTAAATGCGTAAGCAACGTCGAGGCTGACGCAGTTTGGGTACGAAGCTCCCCCAGATGTCGCTCAAGCGTAGACAGGGGTTGAATCGTTAACATTCCTACGGTGGTATATTGGTAATCAGTATGGCCAATATCAATGGCGTGTGTGGATCGCACCTGGGTCAAGTTCCAAGAGTGTATTTATTTTTGCAAAATCTAGTTCTGGCTTCGGACCGAAGTGAGACAGTGGGGTAGGTTGTCGGCTTATCGGTGTCCCAGCACGAGAATTGGTCGTGGAAGATCGTGGCATGCTATTATTATGTGAAAGTGCATTGCGCGGACCTGGTGGTGCGGACATGGGTCGAGTGGTTATTTGTAACGGTGGCAAAGGTTTCCCATTGGCGCGCGGCAGAACTTCGTCAAGATTGACAGGTAAACCTAGTGCGATGAGGTGCTGCCGACGGATTCGTGAGCGCGTCCAGTTTGGTGGTTTTGTCTGCGGCTGTGATTCAACGAGTATCTTGTATAAATCACGACTAAATCATTCAATAATCATAAAACCAAGCAATTACACGCTAAATGGAATCAAGTACCTTTCTGGAGTAACTAGTATTTGGCTGATCCCGTCAACCTCGCGAATCCCTTCATCTGTCAAAATCCCTGACGGGTCTCCGTACCCCCATATTGGCTCCAGAATCTCATTCACCTGCTCTGCTAGTTCTAATCGCGAAGGTAATGGGTCCAATTTCAGCGGATGCCATTCTTTAATTGATGAAGGCCCCGCAACAGGTGTTTTCTCCCCGAATCCGATGTCGTCCTCGAAACTGGTCGAGTTCACTATTTCTGCATCCCCAAACTCCCCAAAGTCTCCAAAATCATCGTCCGCTGCGTTTGGAATCGACTCCGTTGGCCCACCAAAATCGTCGAACGGATCATTGTCTCTTTGAAAATCAGAAGTAGGGATCGAAGAAATTGGTTTCAGGGCAAGAGGAGTAACGTCCACTTCTTCACTCGTTCCCCATACCGAAGTACCAAATGTGAGGTCGTCATCCATTTTGATTCGCAATCTGCTTGCAATTGTGGTGTCGATCGGAGTCTAGTTGGTTGTGTTTGTCGCCAACATGTTTTTCAGAGCACTATGTCTTCTGACCGTAGATTCCTCTTTGCGTCGTTGGGTTCACGGAAGCCTTTCACTGCCAGGAAAGTGCACATACGCCGTCTATACGATCTCCTTCAATTATCAATTCATCGCAATGACCTGGCCCGAGCTCGCCGTGCTTGGTGTATTCTGGCGAGGTGTAAGGAATTACATTGGATGACCATGTGGACTACTGGGTTGCATCTTCTCGGTACAGAGATTGACGAAGAGAACCGAGTCCCGAAGCGCCTGGAATACTTGCGCACGATGATGCTTCGAAACCCAGAAGACGTGAGCATTCCACTCATTTTGCGAGTTGCCTCAGTCAGCTCGGTTACTTTAGCGTGAAGATATTATCAGGGAATTAGTTCTTCATTTGATTCTCGCTGGCAGTCACAGGGAGGCTTTGGAAGAACTGGAATTGTGAGCCTGTTTATTGCGGCCTTTGCTTTGAATTCATCGATAACGAAACGTAAGGTATTTACCCTCGTTTCCCTATCAAGACAATCCCGTCCTTCATACTTATGCTGGTTTAATTTCTCTTTACCTCGCACAGCCTTCTCCCTCGGGTGGCAAGTTTGGCCAGTGGTCTAAGTATCTTTATTTCCACTTAATTTATCTGCCAACAGGCGCTGCAGTATCCTTCAATCCAAGTCTCCTGCGAGACGCTCAATCCCACTTTGAGCGTTCCATAATTTTAGATCCTGAAAACGTTGTGGCACAGGCGTTTCTCGAAAAGGCTAGTGAGGTCAATGCTATCGGAACAGTGTTTTATATTTATCTTGGAACAGACAGTCACCTTCGCAAGTAGACCATTAGACGATGACCTTGGATCAGAGGACGGAGGCATGGACTTGGATGACAACTCCAGACGGAAGCGTGTACGATCAGAATTACTATGACCTCATTAGCGCTACTGGTATGATAGTAATTAATCTCCATCGGAATCAGAATCTAAGTTGATGGTAGGCATCTCTTCATCCTCTTCCTCTTCCACCGTTGTCATGGTGGGAATTGGCAATTGAGGAACTGAGGATTCGGGAACAACGTTGGTTGGGGCTGTATTTTTTCGAGGTGGGGGAGGTAAGGAGTTCGATGCTGCCGAGGCAAAAGCTGGGTGCCATATAATTTCATTACTAACATCCTCTTGTTCAATGGCTAGATATGACAGGCCCCCAGACAGAGGGACAGGAGCTGTGATTGTCTGAGTTGGGAGCACAAAAGATTCTGTGCGTTCCATCTCGGCTAATGGCCCTCTCGTCTTTTCCATTTGGACATCTTGTACGGATGGTGGTTGCTTTGGATGTAATGATGTTTCTCGATGCATCAAATCGAGGGCTTCACGAGCTTCAGCTTCCTCCTGCGACTCTTCTTCACGGGATAAAATCAGCGACTCCACGTGAGGTAATGAGCGAACAAGCGGCGGCACTCGAGGATGTAACAACATGTCAAGGTCACGAAGGGAAACCTAGCGAACGGCAGCTGGAGTTAGATCATTATTAATTGCAGTTTATTTGGACGAACGTTGTTCTCCTTTGTTGCTGAAATGCTGACGATAAGACTAAGGCTCCTGCTCATAGCAATGGTAGACCCGGAGCCTATTTCCATGCTGATTGCGAGGACGAGTTGGTATAGGTCTGTGTGGAGACGAGGGTCTGGGGATAAAGAGGCCGGTGACATAAGGGGTAACGAGAGAAGCACATTTAACAAGACGCGGGATGATAATGAATGGATTGCCGAAGAAAGGTGTGGATTTCGCAGGAGAAGCCGCATCACTGAAGAAAGCGCGTGAGGACAAAGTGGAGATGGAATTAAACCTGTTGAATACCTTCGAGTGCTGTAAGGAGAACCCTCCCGTCGTCAATGGTTGGACATATAATTTCACGAGACAACTTGAAGACTTCGTCACCCTCGTAGCCGCGCAGACGTTTCCTTCCCTTCTTTCTTCTGCTAGACATGGCAGGTATGTTTTCGGCATTCTGAGAATTGGATGGGGTAGAAAGGATAACAGAGATCAAGGGGAGAATAGTTTTGGCCATGCGAGTTGGTACCAGGGGGGAGTCCAGTGGGTGGCAGTGGATCAGGATGTCCCAAACTGTCGTCAGGAAGAAAACACGTTGAGAGCTAGAGGTAATGTCAACAGAACAAACATTCGTTATAAAGGGAAGTCATCTTCAACATACGGCGTTGGATTTTGCTCTAGGCGGAAAGTAAGGTATGACATCAGCCGTGTTAGGTTGGGGGTCAAATGATGTTGAACGCTACAATAATCAGTCAGATTGTTCACAAAAAAGATTGGAGAGATAGATGATCCACCATTTTGCTAAGCAAGAAAGTATATCGCAACTAAACCGCCAAATGTCAGGTATTATCGCAACCTCCATCGCTCGAATTTCAGGATCGGAATAATCTAGTTGCTATTGGCATAAAATAAACACAGCGAAGTCAGCTTGAGGTTGAAAAATCACCTTGTCATCTTTCGCGCAGCGCAAGAATGTTGTGATGAGTTTTATGAGAGGTCCCAGAGGAACTTGAACAGGACGGTGAGTTGTTGCGCTAAAGAGTGGATTAAAACAGCTCCTGAATCAGGTTTTATAATTACCTTAAGAGGTCGCATATAACAACAGCCCCACATCGCAGGCGGTCCATATTAAGAAGGATTGACATATATGGATCGCTATCCGTGACCGGCGCAGGGGTACGTCCTTGAATGAGATGAGCGCCAGTTTAGGAACCAAGATCTCTCTGACCTTCAGTAGGAAATGTGGATCTAAGTGCAAAAAAAGCACTCCAAATAAAACCTAAAGTTTCATCCAATGCCTTCCTCCATAGATTTGCAGCGCCAACCTTTCCGCCAGTAAAGTGCAAAGTGGCATATAGTCGAGATGCAGCCTCAAGTAATGTTTTGTTTATTGGAATGGGAGCATTACCACTCAAGAACCGCAAAGGGAGCGCAGATAATGCTGCATAAGACGGCCTATGTAGATTAGGATACAAGGGGACAAGTCTTGCAAGAGTCATCAATATGAGGACCTAGTGGATTAAGCAAGTTAGAAATATGTGACGAACGTATGCCATACATGCCTTCAGCTCTCCATCGTGATGTTTTTCTGCTAGTCCTATAATGGCTGCCGTGAATTTTGGGACGTTGGGCGTCACCACTTGACGTTGAAATTCAGGAATTCCCAGGCCCACAATGCAGATCAAACGCACAAGCCGTATTGCGCTTTTTAAGGTAGGCACTGGTTCATTTCTCTTTTCGACATACGTTGATTAAAATGAAGCACATGAAGACAAGGGTATAGAGTACAGACAGACAGCATTGGTAAAGCAACACCCAACCAACTCTGTGAGAATTCTACCATCGTGTTCTTCGAGAGAAGAGACGTTTTCTGGGCCAGACATAGGCCAGCCCACCGAACGGCAGCTTCTTTTGAATATAGCAATGAATTTATTCGTGATGTCCATTTCGAGAGATGAGAGGAAGGCAGGAAGTGGTCAGACGTGAGAGAGGCTAAGATATAAGGGAGGCTGATGATGGAAGAAGAATCGGAGGCCAGGTGAAGTTGGAGGAGAGACTTGAGCGGATGAGGAGACTCCGAGTCCATCTTCGGAGCAAGTGAACCTGAAGTTCTTGTTTTACGAAAAGTTGTTTGAAAAATCGAACGGCGTAGGCTTCTGCTCTCAACAAACATAAATATAATATTCCGTTGTCAAACTGACCAACTTGTTTGTTATACGCCTCCATATCGATTTATGTCCAGAAATCAACATCAGTTGTCATTAGATTCCAGTGTTGACGAACATCTACAACTCTCTGAATTCAAGGTCTGAAAGTTTACCCAATCGGCGAGTGCTACACAACTCACAGACATCTGCCAGGGGAAATTCGATGTCACCGACTTTGTTGGATCGGTTTCCGAGAAGCTAATAGCGCAATCCAAAATCGATAATGGACGTATGTTACAATCTCCTTTCTTCCCAAAGTTGAAGTTCATCTCAATTTCGTGCAGCATTCGACCCCCAGCCTTTCATACGAACTTTTGAGGCAGCGGTAGACAAGCTTATTGCCGTACGTAAAGATGTACAGACAAAAACGGAACAGATGGAAAAGAGTGTGCGGGTTGCAGAGCGAGAGTATTCTAAGAGGATGGCAGAGCTGAACCGTGGGTTCGAAGTATGTGGGCCCCGGTTTTATCGATGTCTTATTTATAGCAACTTCAGGCAGTTGGCAACTCGTTCTCTGGTATGGAAGCCAGAATGAATGAGGTCAGCAGCACCGCTGTTCGAATAGGTTTGCGTGCAACCTTCGGGATGCGTATGATAGCTAAAGAATTGACAGGCGAGCAACTTGAGACTGTTCACATCGAACGTCAAAGAGCTCAAGCTGCGTATGACCTTATTGATTTTTACAATCAAATGAGCAAAGGCGATACGGCACGTCTGGATACTATGCGAAAGGAAGGCCGGGCAGGTCGACGGCAGGTTGCTGTCATACTACGACGATTGAATACAGTTGCCAAAGAAGTGGATCTCCCTTCCGCAGATAAGGTACTTCAGCTACGGACGCTGGGTTCGGAGTACTGAAAGATGGGTAGACACGCGAAAACATCGAGAAATATTGCGAAAAGTTCGAGAAAGAGATGCTCAATCTTTTTGACAGATGCTATCGAAAGGGAGATCCTAAAATGATGCATGTTTGTCATAACCCCAGAATATTCTCTCTTATCAACTACCTGACAAACTCCTGACTAGCACTGCGCACAAACTCTCCTCGAATTTAATGGGGGTGCATCTTGTGTTCAAGTTTACGTGAACCAACACGATTTCTTCATCAATAATGTGCGCGAGCACAAGCCCACAGATGACAATCTGCTGTGCGTTTATTTATACACTTCTTCTTTCAACCTTCGATGACCTATCGACAGATGGAATCTACTACCAGATCCTGATGCAACCCCACCAAAGAGTGAATTAGGGATGACTGAACTTTTCTCTGAAATCCGTGCGACTGTCGATACAGAGGCACAGATTGTCAAAGCTGTATTCCCCAATCCATCTGTAGTGATGCAGGTTTTTTTACAGCGAGTATTTGCTCAATCAGTAAGGCGGCGCCAATAAGATTCTGTAAAAGTAGGCTCATTCTTGCACAGATACAGCAACATATAGAGCAACTTCTTCATCAAGGCTCGGCCATTTCGGATCTTGCGTACCTTCGTGTGCTACAACTTGCGCACATCCAGGCCTCTAACCTTGTGGAGGATCTCAAAACCTACGAACTCCCCCACATCTCGCCACGAACTCCTTACGAAGCCATCGAATTTCGCCGATCACTGAGTGGTTCAGCAGTAATACCACCTGCTGGCACGTCTGCTGCTGTCAGCACCATGCTAGAGACTGCTCTCGAAGAGCTCTTTGTACCTTATACAGAAGGACAAAGGTATCTCGAGCGTGAAAGCCAAAGTTTAGGAACGCTTTACTCAAGCCTCTTGACTACCTTCACCCGATATCATGTACGCAAACCTGAATTGAGCGTGTATGTTCTTAATCAACGGTTCACTTCGGCAGGAAAGAACACATAGGGGGAAGGCATCCGTTTTTGACCGGATGGTCAACCAATTGAGTGCAGCAGCTGCGACGTCCACCAGTGGCAATTCGACACCGTCGGCTCAGGCCGCGGCCGCGCTCATGAGATTTAGAGGCATCAACGCCCCTAACCAGGACAAGTCCAGTGAAGAACCCGTCCGAGAAGAGGACGGCTTCCTGAATATAGACATCGCAGAAAAAATGCTTAAGTGGCATGCTGAGGCTATAGGACGATGCGTTGAACTCAGCTTGGCAACCGATGTGTGAGTGCTCGTTATCTTTGATCGTTCAGACGACTAATGGTTTACAGTGCCAAAAACACATTCGCACTGCTTCGTGTCCTTGCAGAAGCTATCGGCAGTGCGTATGTGGGAGTAGCAATTGAGACGTGAGTGTCATCAAATGCTTTTCTTGGTTTTGCTCATTGCACAAATAGCGCTCTTATGCGGTTGGAGGCAGCAGACTCCAAAACGGAGCCAAGCCTGCAGCCGTTGGCCATCATAAGATCTGTTGACCTCATCTGCCATTTATGGCAGCAATACGTCAATACCGCTCTGCTTCCGCTAGCTAGCTCTTCTGTTACCATCCGACGCGAGATGGTTGTTTTTAACAATCAATCAGTAAGCAGGCTTGAGGGAGCTACCAACCAGTTATTGCAGCGTGTCACAGACTGTACGTCTTCGCTGCTCCCTCGATGGTGAAATTGACCTTTTGCTTAGCGGTTGTCTCTTGGTTGTCTGCACAGCTCACAAGGCAGAAACGGAATGATTTTAATCCTCGTGACGATGACTTATCATTTGCTCGTGTAAATACTGAACCGTGCGTATTATGCTGCGATGTGTTGGAGAAAGTCCGGGATGCCGCCACTCAGAACTTGAGTGGGAAGAATCTGGAAGCCTTCCTTACAGAAATCGGTGTTGCATTCCACAGGTAGCCATCTTCATATCCGACGAAAGCAGTCATCACTGAAAATCATGTTTCACAGTACTCTGTTGGAACACCTGCGGAAGTTTCCTGTCAGTGCAACTGGTGGATTGATGCTTGCCAAGTCCGTACATTGACTCTAGAAATCAGTTGTTACTTGCTGACATCGTCCCGTACAGAGACCTCAAATCATATCAAGACACAATAAGCAGCTTTGGCATTCCTGCACTCCATGAACGCTTTGAATTTATTCGCCAGCTTGGAAACGTGTTTCTCGTCCGACCAGAGATTCTCAAATCATACATCACAGAAGGCTATCTGGGACGTATCGATGCTAGTTTACTGAAACCTTACATCGCATTACGGAGCGATTGGGGACAATTTGGAAAACTATTCGACGGCACAGAGGGCCTGCCAGAGGATGGTAACGGAGGCACTGAAACTCGGGGTTTGAAAGACCGATTTGGTCGACTGAGTGTGATGATGAAGGACCTGGAAGGAATAAAACTTAGTGAAGGTCTCACCATTCCGACGAGCTTTACTGGTGGTTTCTCAATACCGACGAGGACATTCTAATGGACACGATGGCATCCTGGGAGTTCAGGTTGTAATTATTATATATACCTAATTCATTCGCCTTTGAAGACAGGATGCCTCTTCTCCTTGAATGCTTCGAGTGCTTCCAACCGATCTTGACTTTTTAACAAGCCTTCATAGGATGCTCGTTCGAAATCAAGGCCTATGGCAAGAGGTAAATATTGATATTCCACAGAAGGTGGCTCGTTACCTGTCTCCAGTGCGAGATCTTCCGACCTAGAGATAGCCAGTTTCGCCGCCCGCAAAGCTAAAGGTGCTGTAAAATGATCAGCGATGTACACCAGCCAGCACATTGAAAGGGCACACCGTTCTTGGCAATGGCTTCCGCTAATGAAAGCGCGCGGCTGAACGCACTTGAATCTGGGCTTGATACGTAGTCAATAAGACCTAGCCCAATAAATCGTTAAAGAAACTTCGGGCGAGAGACGAGTCTAGGAAGACTTACCCCAGTCAAGCGCCTCTTCTGCAGATAATGCACGGGCTGTGAAAATCAAATCTTTTGCTTTAGAAGGGCCCAGGAGCCTTGCGGCCCTCTGAGTTCCTCCTGCACCAGGTATAATCCCTAAGCTTGTCTCGGGAAGGCCGATTTTTGTAACACTGCGGCCTAGAATAAACTAAGGGTATCGATCAAGGAAAATGATGATACAAATTACCTGCTACTCGTAAATCGCAGGCTAGACTTAACTCGAGACCGCCACCCAAAGCCGGCCCGTCGATAGCTGCTATGGTAGGCATAGGAAGACTTTCCAACCTCCCTAGGGCATCCCTAAGATCTGCAAGGAACTTAGCAACCTGGGTTTGTGACATTGTTCGCCTCTCCACAAGGTCAGCACCAGCACAGAATGCCCCGACGGTCGTTGACCGGAGAATAAGCACCCGGACGCTGTCCAAGGCACTAGAATGAGTATCTGCAGGTGATACAAGCCAGAAAACGACCTTTTGTCAAAGTGAACAGTCTCTAGGCTTTCTCTAAGTTGCTAGAAACAGGTAAAGTAAATCGAAGAAGCTTTTGAGCGATGAAAGATAGGTCACTTCGAGAAGAGCCAACGAAATGGCGTTCTTGCTCTGAGGTCGATTCAGCGAGAGACATGTTATTCCTGGATGAGATGCAAGTGGTTCCAGATAGGCACAGCTCTGGGGAATGGATGAAAATCCACGATGAAGACAGTTTCGTGCAATGCTCGAGTTCAATAGACGAAACCACTGCATCAGAACTCAGTACTCACATTAGTGAATCGGGGTTTCTTTGGTTTTGTCGTCTGCTATTTGTCATCACTATCTGTAGACAAGGTTAAGAATCGTGCCTCCGGCACATGTGTTTTATTGTTTATCTCAATAATTAGGTCAATGTATAATATTCTATTTATCTTTATAGATATTC
>QLOK01042980.1:0-11575 GCA_003313805.1 Tricholoma flavovirens
TGCCGCCACTGTATTTCATGCGCTGCAATATATGGTTGATATTCTGGAAGTGTTCCCACACGAAGCGCCTAATGCCCAGGTTTGAAATGAGAGTTTCGCAGTTACCATCAGGTAAGAGATAGCGAGTTAATGACCCTTTAATAGGGATGTCATCAATGTATGGAACTGTGTAAGTCGGAATTTTGGGTTGTAGAATGTGGCAGACATCGTCATGGAAGATAGGGACTGAATTTGTCCATCCCATTGGGAGGGTAATGAGGCGCATCGCACCATAAGGCATCTGGAATGTCGTGAAATCGCGTGATGATTCCTTGATTAATCGTTTGTCGTATCCAACATATAAGTCCAAAACGGCGCTGCATGAATGGCCTGCAAACTGCTTGGCGAGGTGCTCAGGGATCGGGGTAACACCTGAGTGTCAGATGGTAACTTGATTGAGAGGTTCTAAGCTGTGCACGATGTGCAGTGCTTTGCCATCTTTCTTGAGTGTGCAGAACCACCTCGAACGATAAGCGGAATTTGAGCACTCATACACACCTGATTCAATCTTCTTGCAGATGATAGCGCAAACTTCATCATAAATGCCAGGTGGGATCGGTATATTGCGCTTGATCCAGGGTGTATGCTGTATGACAAGGATTTCAACTGGTGGAAAGAATTCAGTTTTGAAACTACCTCGTTCTATGTTGCTCCAGGCAAATGCGCTGTTTTGCAATGACATCAAGTGGTGCAATAGCTTCATTTCTTCAGGTAACAAGAAGTCACAATGGCGCTCTTGAAGTGCATGCCTGCGCTCCTCGGTATAATGTCTGGTTGGTATGAAAGGTGGTGGATTCTGTGATAATGTGGGTAATTCTTCAAACGGGTCACCAATAATGTTGCGCTTGATGCGGAATTCGTTTGGGACTGATGTGATCACCGGTCTTACCTTCTTTGCTATGGGTTTGTACTTCTTCTTCATCACTACTCCTTTTCGCATTACAATCATTGGTTGCTCTTTGAAGACAGAGCACGGAGTGGCTAGGTCAGTGGTGTTGGTGAGGAGAAATGCGCATGAGTCTGTTGAAGATAAATTGGCAAGCATAGAGGTGTTGGAACACTGAGACAAATAAAGGTGTGAAACAATGGCACTTGATGGTACAGAATTGGTCTGAAGAATAGTAGCATACTGAGAGATTGCATAGAAATGAGTAACTGGGTCGACTTTGAGTATAATCGCAACTTCTCCTTGATCTTCGATCAATTCCTCAAAGCTATGCGAAAATTTGCGCTTTGTGGAACTGCGGCTTTCGAGTATTGCATATTTGGCCAGGGTAAATGGTGGCACGGTTTTCCTCATGGCTTTGTAGGTACTGTCGTGACCATTCCGGAGTTCAGATCGCTAATGGTTATAGTTTGCGCTTCATTTGCAAAATTGCACACTACTGATTGAGTCAATACATCAAAGGGACAGCCGAGGAGGATGTTGTATGCAGGCGATCGGATAACGTGAACCTGGATGTATATGACAATTGTACTGATGCAGGCTGGAACATTGCACACAAGTCCGAGTGACTGATCTACTTCTCCTTTTGCAGACTGCATGTATAACCGGATGTGTGGGTTGTATTGGAGGCTGAGATCGTGACAAACTGCTTCTGACATTGCTATAATCTGCGATCCAGGGTCGACAATAGCTTCCACATATTCCTGGTTGTCAATTAACATGTCGATAGAGCGCAATGCATGCAATTCTTTTGTGACTATAAGTATGTCGGGATCTTGTGCTTCACCTGGATGGAGGTTGCTGATGTATTGTTCAAAGGGGTCGGAAAGAATGAGAGGGTCTGGGGAGGCTAGCGCACTAGATGCCAGTGGGGTCGCATTAAAACATTTGTCATCCTGGTCTATGGTATTGAGCGCAAATTGCACATGAAGCATTTTGGATGTGACATTAGCTGAAGTGGTTTCTGGATTGGTATTGGAAATGCACTTTGAGGTGACCTGTTCTCTATGATGTTGGCGCAAATCAGGCAAAAGGGATAGCAATTCTTCATGGGAAACAGTTATGGAGTGCTCTTTCATGGCATGTTGATAGACCTTGTCAATAATCCTTGGGTTATGGATCAGGACAATAGTGCAGGTAGTGGACTCTTTGCCTTTCAAAGCATTTGATGGTTGATCAGCTGTAGATGAGGGTGGGGTGAAACGGGCTTCTGGAATATTGGAGTATGGATACACTGGCAGATCCTCGATTGTTTCAGGGCAAGGATCAACAGTGGCCGAGGGCTGGTGTTCATTGATCAGAGCTGCCTGGGGTGTTCCACTGTGTGCGCTTTCCTCGTTCTGCAGGTTACGTGGAGGGCGGCGTACAATTTCTACTCCATCAAATACTTGTTTCCTATGTAAAGTCATAAGCTCCTGTTTGAGTGCATGAATGCGGTCCTCTTTAGTCAAATGCGAAGGTGGTACTTGTTGTGCAGGTGTCATAATACGTAGGTGGCAAAGTGGATATGTAAGTTGATTGGATTTGCGTTTTTGCGGCAGGTGAAGGTGTGATATCATAAATGAGCTGCGCATTTGTGTTCGAAGAGAGTTGTCCTTCAACGATTTGGTTCAGGTTACATCTATGCCATTCTTCGATGCGCTCAGCTAAGTGCTTTCCTGGAATAGATCTTGGGATAAAGCTGCCACCTGGGAGGACAACGTGCCCTTCAGCATTTCGTCTGCACTTGCCTTCGTTTACAAGGCACTCGATGGTAGGACAATCTGTTATGTAGTGGCCGGTCTGTCCGCAACCATTGCAGGTGTCATTGCCATAAGTGTGTGGTGCAGATGGTTCTCTATGGGTTGTTCCTAGTGCAGGAATGATTGTCTGTGTCATGTGCTTGAATAGTGTGCCGAAATCTTCAGTCTTGATTGCTGGTGCACTTTGAGGCGATGTATGTGCAGGTGCGGGTGGTGCAGGTGCAGCATACAGCGCATAAGGGGAATATAATGGCAAAGGTGATGTTGCATTATGGAATGAAAAGTCAGGAAGTGGCTGAAAATAGCGAGCTGGTCCATCGAAGATGAAGTCGATTGCTTCACGAATTGCATCTAATGAATATGGAACATTGGGCGCTTGATTTGGTACTGTGATGGAGAGTCGGTTCAGGATTCACTCGAGTTGGTCTGCTCGGAATACCCTAACAAACATCCTGCTCTGATCAGAGTGCACGATTATACCTTGTCCTACCAGATACTTGCTGATGTTAAAGAATGAGCGATAATACCTTGTCATACCAGATACTTGCTGATGTTAAAGAATGAGCGATAATACCTAGCAATGTCTTCAGAAGTGACCAAACCAACGTGCACTGTTTCACCAATTAGCTTGTCAAGATCGCTAATGCTCCATTTACTACTAAGTCGGGATCCAGGGTAGAGTTTACAGATGGCTTCTTTAAAGGCATCGTAGCTATGCGCAGCATCGTACTCCAGTAATTGCTTCCAAGTGTCTGCGGTGTCACAGTCTAAGTAGTGCACAGTGTGAAACTTCTTATCAGTTTCATCGGTGATGTTACAATCTCGAAGAAGTTGTGCGACTTCATCAAAGTAGCGCTGGAGCTCGCGGGGCTTTACAGGATCAAATCGTGGCGCATTTTGGTTGGATGCTGCTGGCATATGCTGAGTAGCCATGGTTGATATGGATGAAGGTGTTGGTGATAGAGGGATTGAGAATGGATTATGTGGTGAAGAATGTGCCGAAGTAGAGGGTGTAAGAGTACTGAGAGATGATATGGGGGAATTCTCAATGGTAGACAGTGTGCTCAAGTGGTAATTGTTGTGTAGGAATAGCGCTTCGATGTTTGTAACCTGTCCAAGGTGATGTGCTGTGGATAGAAGCTCTGTGCAAAGGTTGCAGGTCGAATTAATAATGAGTGATGAAGGGCGAGCCAACAAAGGTCTAAATGAGGTTATTTCAAACCAGAACCCCTCGCGGTGGGCTCCACAATGATGGTTGTAATTGGTGCTCAGTGTGAGATCAACCAAAAGAAACAAAAAGTGCTAATCCCTACCACTGCAGGTGCGCTAGATATGCAAGGATTCGATTAGAGGGCCTCGGATCGTCCTTTGAGTTATGTGAGACCTGTGTAATGAGTATGAATGAGCAAGGTGATGAAAGCGCACGACAACAGATCGAGATACGGAAAAAGCGCAGAAAGGCACAAAAAGGCGCAATGTGGTTGGTAGTGCAAATACAAACAACTGTAAAATTGAATAGGAAATGTTAACAGCAATGGTCGAGGTAGAGGTATAAGTTGATGTGATGCTAGATAGACCAAGGATAACCTATCAGAAACAAAGCGCAATGCAATGAGATGATAAGGTGCTTTGTTCAAAAAGCACAATGAGGAACGAGACTATATGAGAGTGCAGCGCAACTATATGAAGAGACGAGGTATTTTTTCGAACTAGAGACTATGTGGAGAAGTGGGGTAATTCCTTTTTTGCATATTGATGCGCTATGTACAGGTCTTTTATACTACAAAAATCATATAAACAGAGATATATAAAAAAAGTGAGTAAGCGCAAGGTACTAGAAGAAGATCCGTCCAATAGAACAATAAAAAAATACCAGTCTTTATAATATTGCGCTTTTACTGGAGGTTTGACATCGTTGAGGAAGGAGGATGATTGTAGGGATCACTGATGATGCCCGATCTTGATGTGCCACTAGTGATAGCTCCATTTGAACCATACAGGTGTACAGTGAAAGCACCTCAGGCTTCTGCAGAGTTTGTGTGAATGCAAGTGCTGCGCATTACAAACCGATGACATCACAAATGTGCATTGGTCAGGTGGCTTGTTGATACTGATCTGCATGTCAATCACATTGGAATAAGAGTAGAATAAGACCGGACTGAAAGTGCAATAGAGTTTAAAGAAAAGTGCAAAAGGTGCAAAAGGCGCAAAAGTGTGGAAGTGCGCAAAATGCGGCTTTTGCCGGAGGTTTGTTGAATCGATACACTTTATGTTTCTGATGTAAGAGACAACCACAGAGAGTTGGAAGACAATACTCCCAAGTTGCTGAACATGTCGGAAGCTTTGTGATGAGGAGTAAGCCAAAGTGCACGACAAAGGTGCATCAATGCGGCCAGTGCAGTTCATGGAAAATGATCGGAAGGTAGGCACAAATATCGAAGTGGTCCTAGAATGTCGTTCGAAGAGCACAGAGCGGTAAGGAGTTGTATCATATCCTCTCAACTGAAATAATGACTGTCCCCAGTCAATAATCGATGTGTCAGCAGTCATGTGATCATGATTTGTTTGTTTGGCGCGCTGCCACTCCCTCTTATCAATCATCCACCACCATCTATCCTCCATATTTCTTGTTGTTTCATATCTTTGGTCTTCAAGATGAGTGCTACATTTACTTTGGCACTCAAAGGCACCATCCTGTCTCTGGAAGCGACAATTCCTGCCCCTGGAAGCGATGAGGTGGCCCTGAAAGTGTGGGGAGAAGATTTTTCCAAGAAACTGGTGCGCTTTTTCGTTCTAAAGTCCGGAGATTGTGCCAGTGGATAATATGATATAGAATATGTACCAAAAGCATGAGGATGCAGATGTGAATGACTCTGACATTGTGGCGCTGTTGGTAAAAGCAAGCAGCGCATTTTCTGCGGTTCGCAATGTGGCTTGGCTGGAGTGGGGAACTGAATTGATGCCCAAGATGTGCAAGGCTCTGGCTGAGGACGAGCATCAGGCCGATATTGATTGTCAGGTGCATGACCAGGCAGAACAATTACAGCTACTCAATGACCGACATGATGTGTGCAAAGCGCGCAGGGCACTGTTAGAAAAGAACATGATGGAACTGGGGTCTGATTTGGAGCGATTCAAAGGCGAGTTCCGGGCTATCAACAAAGCGGAAAAGGCGGATAAGGTTGCGGAGCAGGACTTGGAAAGTGAGAGGCTCGAGTTGGTGCGCTTGATTCAAGGTCCATTGGAGGTAGGTGATATTGATATGGAGGACGAGGTGGCGGGTACGCAGGGGAAAGAGACAGAAGGGGAGAGTGAATGAGAGGACAATGAAGCCAATGATGGGAGTGCAATTTCGAAGTGCACAACATGCCAATTGGTGTACATGGCTGTTCTGCCCATGCTGGTTGCGGGAAAAGGTGCAATGGGGGATTGGGGCCTGGTGAGTACTCTTTTCTGGAATCATGTCCAGAAAATGTTGCACTTCATGTGAAAAAGCAAAATGAAAATGCAAATGGACCAATTGTGGGATTGCAGAGATGCGCCCAGGGCACAAGGCAGGAAAGGCGCCTCGCTCGCAAAAGTCTGGTGGGTCTCCAAAAGATATGCCTTCGTATCCTACTAATGACTATGAGTAGTCGAAGTGTTCGAGGCAGCCGACGATGATGAGGAAATTGTTGATGTGCCTTCAAAAGTGCGCAATTTGAAGTGTAGGAAGGTAGAGTTGGAGGAGCCTGTGAATGCACCAGAGCGCCCTGCGCCTCGTTGGATTACTAGGCAGGTGGCTGGTTCATCACAAGATGTACGTCATATCTTTATCTTTCTGTTATCCGATTGTTTTAACACAAGGAGCGTTTGCCTAGGCCCTTGGGAGCACCATTGGTCCACTTGATATTGATAAGTGCCAAATGCTTGTCAATGTTCTGGCCACCACCCATGACCATCTTGAGGGTGACATCCAAGCCTCACTCGTCGAATTAGAGGTCACGCAGAGTCGGCTTCGAAGTGCAGAAACGGCGGTCACACATTCAAAGTTGAAGCTGTCCGCTGCAATGGAACGCCTGGAGGAATTGAAGAACTCGGAGTAGGCGGAGGGAGGACTGTGATTGATAATATGCTGTTAGATATGTTCGTGCAATCAGTTTGGGAATGATAATGGCTGTCTTTGTGTGTGTTAAGGTGCAGAAAGTGCTTTGTAAAAACAAGCGCAAAAAGTGCGCAAAAAGTGCGCAAAAAGTGAGTTATATAAATAAGAAAAGAATGAAAAATATTTCGGCCTATGTTTCGGTGAAGTGTGAATGTGCCCTCTCCTCTCAACTGAAACTTTGACTGTCCCAGTCAATGTAATTAGTAAAACTTTTTTTTTTTTGAAAGAAATGGGAAGGCTCAGTAAATCATCATGGCCGAAAACCCATAGGTTGCGCAGTCACGGACAAATGTCCAGTTGCGACTTAAAGAAAATAAGGAGGAAATAGGGAAGGGGTGTCATAAAATAACAGAAAAAATGATAAGAAAATAAATGTGAAACAAAGGCACCACAAGCGCAGAGTGGCACAATCGAAGAAAGTGAATGTGAAAGAAAAAGCACAAAAGCACAAAGACGCTACACTGTATCTTCTTCATCAGTTTCTTCATCAACTATGTCGGTGACCTCTTGTTGTTCATCATCAATCATGTCTTCATTATCCATGCCTGTAATTGTTGATTCTTCCATTTCCCGCAAATGCGCAGTGCTGATGTCCAGTGCAATGTCGGGTAATGTGATGGATTTGTGCACATGGTATGGAATGATGCGGAATGCTGCAATCGGTCTGTCGAATACTGTCCTGTCAAGTTCGCAGATGATGTAGGTGCCACCCTTGTTTCTTGAAACAACGACTAGGGGGCCGAGGTATCGTGGTTGCATCTTGCAGTTAAGGTTCTTTTCAATTGCTGTATTGCAAATCAGTACCAAATCGCCTCGCTGGAAGTTATAGGTTTGGATTGTTCTGGAGTGCACTTTTTCAAATCAAAGTGCCGCTTTGCACCTTGCAGCATATACTCTTGAATGGATGCGCTCTAGGTCTTCTGGTCATTTCTGCAACACTCGTGCACATCTTGTGATCAAATCGGTTACAGAGAGTACTGAATCGGGTGGGGGATTTAGGTATGTTGCTTCTATGATGTCAAGGGGAATTAATGGTTCTGTTCCTGTAGTAATGAAGTATGGTGAAACACCAAGGCGCTTCTGGATCGTTATGTGCTCTGCCCAAAACATGGAGTACAATGAATGGAACCATTTGGCTTCAATGCCATCTGCAACTTTGACGAGTGCTTGTTGTACATCGAAGTGTGATCTTTTGACAATACCATTGCATGAGAGTTATAGCCAGAAATGCGGATATGGTTGATGTGGTAGCACTTGCTGAGATGTGCGAGCGCTTTGATGAAGGCTGGGCCATTGTCGGTGACGATCTCATACAGTGCTCCCCATCTGCATATGATATCTTGGAATATCCAATCGCCAAGAGCTGTCGCATTTTCTTTAGCAAGTGCACGGAATTCGGGCCAGGTAGAGAGCGATCAGCACCCCTGCATGATATACTTCTTTCCAGCAGAGGCTGGTAAATGCATAGTATCAATGAAACCTTGCCAAATAAAGGTGTGGGTGTTGCGATGATTGGCGGAATGAGCACTTTCTGTGTCTGTTGAATTTGGCAAATATGACAAGTGCACACAAACCAAACAATGTCTTCGTTAACGTGGGGCCACCAAAAGCGCTCAAATACAGCAGCTCATGTCGCATAAAACTGCTTGTGACCTATGTTGTCGTGCACTGAGCAGAGAATCGCAAGTCATCTTGATTGCCAAATGATGAGCTTGTGCACACCCTGCGGATGGTGTCACCATAAGCATTTGCTATCCTTGAAAAACCCTGTTGTGAAGCGCAGAAAAGCATTATATTTGGCATCCAATATGTTGTCCGGTCTTTGCAAAGTATCCATCCAAAGCCATAAAAAGTCCAGTCGTTCGTCTTCTTTGTCTGCTGCTGGACTGCGAGGTACTTGGCTATAGTCATCATCATATGTGTGCAGAGCGTTGCATACACTTTGCGCATTTGATGTCAGTTCCGGTTGGGTAAGCGCTAGTGATTGCAGTGTGTAAGAGTGGCTGACTGGGTGTAAAGTATGCACGAAGCCATGTACTGCATCAATCCAGTCTTCGAATTCTTCATCATCACTCTCTTCTGGGTCATCAGGTTGCCTTGGCCTGTGTGATAGCCCATCTGGTCCATGGACTGTTCCTTTGACATGGACAAGGGTGAAATGGAACATTAGAATTGAAACAATCCAGCGATTCATGCTGGCGGATGGTTGGATATTGGGGTTTTGTAGCATGCCCTTGATGTAGCGCACATCAGTTTCAATGATAAGATTTCGTACTCCAATAATGTAGAGTTGCATGGTACAAAGGGCACGATAAAGTCCATAGAGTTCTAGCTTTGGCTGCAAAAAGTGCATTTCACAATCATTAAGCGTAATGGAACTGAACCTGTTATAAATGCGCTTTCTTGGATTTTCGCTATCTTCTTGACAGAGGTAGTAGCCAACAGCGATTTGCGACGTGTCGACGGCAAGGATAACTGGAGAGTCAGAAGTGTAATTGATCGGTTTGAGCGCAGGACAATCGAGTACAGCTTGCTCAATATTGTTCTGTGCTGCGCTCTGTTCAGGACCCCATTTGAAGGGTACATCTTTGCACATAAGTTTCGTGAGTGCATTGACACGGTGCGCATAATTGCGGATGTAAATGCGCATGAGTCCAACTGTGCCAAGGAAGGCATGTACTTCGGAGAGTGTCTGGCAGGGTCCCCAGTTGTGAATAATGTTGACCTTGCTCTCATCTGGTTTTCGTCTGGATGGCGTACAGTAGTGGCCGATAATAACAAAGTTCTCTACACACAACATAGACTTTGTTCTGGAGAAGGTGCTGCCACTGTATTTCATGCGCTGCAATATATGGTTGATATTCTGGAAGTGTTCCTACACGAAGCGCCTAATGCCCAGGTTTGAAATGAGAGTTTCGCAGTTACCATCAGGTAAGAGATAGCGAGTTAATGACCCTTTAATAGGGACGTCATCAATGTATGGAACTGTGTAAGTCGGAATTTTGGGTTGTAGAATGTGGCAGACATCGTCATGGAAGATAGGGACTGAATTTGTCCATCCCATTGGGAGGGTAATGAGGCGCATCGCACCATAAGGCGTCTGGAATGTCGTGAAATCGCGCGATGATTCCTTGATTAATCATTTGTCGTATCCAACATATAAGTCCAAAACGGCGCTGCATGAATGGCCTGCATACTGCTCGGCGAGGTGCTCAGGGATCGGGGTAACACCTGAGTGTCAGATGGTAACTTGATTGAGAGGTTCTAAGCTGTGCACGATGTGCAGTGCTTTGCCATCTTTCTTGAGTGTGCAGAACCACCTCTAACGATAAGCGGAATTCAAGTGCTCATACACACCTGATTCAATCTTCTTGTGGATGATAGCGCAAACTTCATCATAAATGCCAGGTGGGATCGGTATATTGCACTTGATCCAGGGTGTATGCAGTATGACAGGGATTTCAACTGGTGGAAAGAATTCGGTTTTGAAACTACCTCGTTCTATGTCACTCCAGGCAAATGCGCTGTTTTGCAATGACATCAAGTGGTGCAATAGCTTCATTTCTTCAGGTAACAAGAAGTCACAATGGCGCTCTTGAAGCGCATGCCTGAGCTCCTCAGTATAATGTCTGGTTGGTACGAAAGGTGGTGGATTCTGTGATAATGTGGGTAATTCTTCAAACAGGTCGCCAATAATGTTGCGCTCGATGCGGAATTCGTTTGGGACTGATGTGATCACTGGTATTACCTTCTTTGCTATGGGTTTGTACTTCTTCTTCATCACTACTCCTTTTCGCATTACAATCATTGGTTGCTCTTTGAAGACAGAGCACGGAGTGGCTAGGTCAGTGGTGTTGGTGAGGAGAAATGCGCATGAGTCTGTTGAAGATAAATCGGCAAGCATAGAGGTGTTGGAACACTGAGACAAATAAAGGTGTGAAACGATGGCACTTGATGGTACAGAATTGGTCTGAAGAATAGTAGCATACTGAGAGATTGCATAGAAATGAGTAACTGGGTCGACTTCGAGTATAATCACAACTTCTCCTTGATCTTCGATCAATTCCTCGAAGCTATGCAAAAATTTGCGCTTTGTGGAACTGCGGCTTTCGAGTATTGCATATTTGGCCAGGGTAAATGGTGGCACGGTTTTCCTCATGGCTTTGTAGGTACTGTCGTGACCATTCCGGAGTTCGGATCGCTAATGGTTATAGTTTGCGCTTCATTTGCAAAATTGCACACTACTGATCAAGTCAATACATCAAAGGGACGGCCGAGGAGGATGTCGTATGCAGGTGATCGGATAACGTGAACCTGGATGTATATGACAATTGTACTGATGCAGGCTGGAACATTGCACGCAAGTCCGAGCGACTGATCTACTTCTCCTTTTGCAGACTGCATGTATAACCAGATGCATGGGTTGTATTGGAGGCTGAGATCGTGACAAACTGCTTCTGACATTGCTATAATCTGCGATCCAGGGTCGACAATAGCTTCCACATATTCCTGGTTGTCAATTAACATGTCGATAGAGCGCAATGCATGCAATTCTTTTGTGACTATGGGTATGTCAGGATCTTGTGCTTCACCTGGATGGAGGTTGCTGATGTATTGTTCAAAGGGGTCGGAAAGAATGAGAGGGTCTGGGGAGGCTAGCGCACTAGATGCTGGCGGGGCTGCATTAAAACATTTGTCATCCTG